>JANUYF010000014.1:16033645-16181145 GCA_026167975.1 Phrynosoma blainvillii
TGACTGCAGCTCCCAGAAGCCCCAAGCCAGAATAGCCGAGAGGTGAGGAAAGCTATGAATTGCAGCGCAGCAACATCTGGTGGGCCACAAGTGGCCCCCTTCACTTTCGAGTAGAGGTTGGGATTATGTGGCCCACCAAGTGCTGCTGGAATACAACTCCCAGTAGTCTGGGGCGGAACACCCAAGGGTGTGGAATGCTGGGAGTTGCAGTCCAAAGACACCTGGAGGGTGTCTGTTCCCGTTCTAGAGCATTGGTTTCCAACCTTTGGTCCTCCAGATGTTTTGGACATCAGCTTCCACAATTCCTGGTTGTTGGCCAAGTTGGCTGGGGCTTCTGGACGTTGATGTCCAAAACCAACTGAGGACCAGAGATTGGAAATCCTTGTTCTATAGGGGTAGGCAACCTTTTTTCCCCTTTAAGGGCCGAGGGACTCCAGCTCCCAGAATCCCAGGAGCTATTGGCCAACATGGGACTATTATAGGCCAACATGGCTGAGGCTTCTGGGAGCTCAAGTCCCTCCTTGGCCCTTAAAGGGGGAAAAAGGTTGCGTACCCCCTGTTCTATAGGGATGGGGGCAGTTGGGTGGATTCAGATGGATGAGGAAGGTGGGGAGGCCATCCGGGTTTATTGGGAAGGCATGGTGGGTGACCTGAGCTCCTCCTAGCTTCTTCCTCATAGGTACGAAGCGTTTCCAACCAGATTATTGGCACCTCCAACGAAAACGTCACGGAGGACCAGGAGCGCTCGCTGGCGTTCATGCATTGGGGACAGTGGGTGGATCACGACATGGATCTCGCCCCCATGACCGAAACCAGCATTGAGAACAAAGAGGTCCACTGCGACAATACCGACTGCAATTACGCGCCTCCTTGCTTCCCGATTAAGGTAATGGAGGACTCCACTTTGGGGGTTCCACTCCACATTCGCTGAGGTTAAGGGTGAAGGACCCTTGTGAATGTGAAAACCGCAAATAAAAAACCACGCTTCTTTTAATCTAGGAATCCGCAGGTCCTCCAGTGCAACTCTATGGTCAACATCTGCCAGACACCGACTATAGCATCGTGCTGGAGGACCTACAAATGCCTAGAGAAGCCTTTTCTCTATGAACCTCTAGGTAGTCCATCACAACTCTATGGTCAACTTCTGGCAGAATGGCTCTGGAAGACTTAAGAGATTCCTAGAGATAACAAATGAATCAAAATCTCAAATAATCAGATCTGCAAAAGCCAAAGCCGCAAATGCGGAGGACAAACTGTAGTGTTATATTAACAACTGCAGCTTGTTTGTTCTGGCAGAGAAATTATTGCCTGTTTTGGGTAAATTTTTTGAGCCGCAAAGATATACATTGGATGTTTGCATTTTATACACAGACGAAGGGAATAACCTCCACCAGCCTTTCTATCCAATATGGAAGCATTTAACATACAAATGTAAAAAGATTCTACGTAAAACAATAACATTATTACCCATCTGGGATTCGCCTCAACAAGGTTTCCTGTTACCAATTTTTTAAATATTTTATTTATAACCTTTATAACGTACAAATAAAACATAGCTAATGGTATTGTTTACATACTAGTCATTTCTAGTAATTAGTTATATTTGCAAGAATGAAAATCTTCTACCTTCATAATAGTTGAGAACCAAATAACTTCCTTCTAACTCTTAAACTTTGTTATTTTCTTTTTACCTTACGTATTATTTAAATATTTTTCAAGAGGTTTTTCGTGGATCTGCTTCTGACAAAGTTACTATTAAAGTCACTCATTTTCAACCTGTTTTTAGTAGTTTTGAATGCTCTTTCCATCCCTATTGAAGAATTTTGCAAAACTCTTCAGTTCTTTCATGCAGTATAAAATAAAAACACGTATAAATATATAAATAAGTATAAATAAAAACAAATCTGTAATTCTCACAATGATTTGGACTGCAAGTGAGAAAGCGACCCTCATAGAGAAATCGGGATTCCTAATTAAAAAGGAAGTGAAATATCTAGGAATTGTCGTAACAACTAAAAATGCAGATCTATTTAAAAATAATTATGGAAAGAAATGGGCTGAGATAAAGAAAGACATGGTAAGGTGGAAAAAAAATGCTAAATTATCGTGGTTAGGTAAAATCTCAACGATCAAAAAAATGAACGTTTTACCCAAGGCGCTATTTTTGTTTCAAAATTTGCCAATAATAATAATAATAATAATAAACGAAAGTCCGTTTAAAAAACGGCACCAAGATATTTCAAAATTTCTTTGGAGTATTATTTTAAATATTTTTCGTGGATCTGCTTCTGACAAAGTTACTATTAAAGTCACTCGTTTTCAACCTGTTTTTAGTAGTTTTGAATGCTCTTTCCATCCCTATTGAAATGTTTTTGCTTGCTGTATTTTTAACTTGCTGTACCCCGCCCCGATTGCTGAGCAGAGGGGCGGGTTATAAATAAAACTTTATTATTATTATTATCATTATTATTATTATTATTATTATTATTATTGGTTTCCCAACTCCAGGACTTTATGGTTGAATGAATGGTTTTATCCTTCTCCTAGGTTCCTCCCGGAGACCCCCGGATCAAGAAGTCGGGCGTCTGCATGCCCTTCATCCGGACGGCCCCTGCCTGCAACCCCACGACTTACGTCCGGGAGCAGCTCAATGCCATCACATCTTACCTAGATGCCAGCATGGTCTACGGCAGCGAAGACGCTTTGGCCCGAAACCTGAGGAATAACAGCAACGATCTGGGTCTGATGGCTCTCAACCAGAACTTCACCGACGACGGACTGGGCCTCCTACCCTTCGAGAACAACTCCAGGAGCCTCTGCCTGTATACAAACAGAACCGCCAACATCCCGTGTTTCAGAGGAGGTACGTCTTTGGACAGGGTTGGGTTCTGTCCTTCTTTGGACTGCAGCTCCCAGAATCCCCCTTGAATAAGAAAAGGAGAACCCGTCACGGGAAGAGTGAATGGCTGCAGAATAAATGATGCAAAACAGTAGGCCTGGGGAATATGCAATCTAGGTTGAGTCTCCCGTTTCTGGAATTCTGGAATCTGAAACACTCCAGAATTCAAAATTGTTCACATGGGTGGCTGAGATATAATAATAATAATAATAATAATAATAATAATAGCAACAACAACAATAATAATACATAAAAGCTGCCTCAGTTGCGTTACACAGAGGGGTGGGATATAATAATAATAATAATAATAATAATAATAATAATAATAATAATAATAATAATCCATATGAAGTGTAATGAAGATAGATAGATAGATAGATAGATAGATAGATAGATGGATGAATGGATATAGATAGATAGAGAGGTAGAGAGATAGGAGATAAATGGATATAGATAGAAGGAGATAGATAGATAGATAGATAGATAGATGATAGATAGATAGATAGAAGGATATTAGATGGATATAAATAGAAGGAGATATATATATATATATATATAGAGAGAGAGAGAGAGAGAAGGCGATAGATAGATATAGATAGAAGGAGATAGATAGATAGATAGATAGATAGATAGATAGACAGACAGATAGTCCATTTTGCTGGATGCACAGAAAGAGTATGTGTGCTACAATTTTTATTTTTCAGGGGACAAAAGGGCCACGGAGAACCTGGGACTGACCGCCATCCATACCTTGTTTGTCCGGGAGCATAACCGCTTGGCCGCCGAACTGAAGAAGCTGAATCCGCGTTGGGATGGAGAGAAACTGTATCAGGAAGCGCGGAAGATTGTCGGTGCGGTGAATCAGGTAGCAATCTCTGTGACTCTATGGGACCAAGAGGGCCAAAGAAAGAGCTTCACCCTGGTTTTGTGTGAGCCAAGAGGGATGGAGATCCAGTGGTTCTCCAGATGTTTTGGTCTATTGCCCACATCGGCCTTGCTCTGGGATTGGAGCAAAATGTCTGAAGAGTCAAAGACTTAGCCTTGGTTTGACCAGTTCTGGATTACCAGATTACTGGGAGACAAATAGCAGACAGCATTTCCCAATTTGGCCAGATCTCCCTGTACCTGAGCCAAAGAAAAGACGACTTTGGCTTAAGATGCTCTCGGGAATACTGTTTTTCTATGTTCAAGAAATTTCCCACCTTACTTTCAGAGGTAGGAATTTATTATTATTATTATTATTATTATTATTATTATTATTATTATTAATAATAATAATAATAATAATAGCCTACCCAATCACAAGGAATCTGGGCAGGTTACAGCAATAGAAGTGTGTGGAATACAATAAAATTCAAAATTAGTCCCTTCCCACCCACCCACCCACCCTCAACCCAATACTAAAATTATTATTATTATTATTATTATTATTATTATTATTATTATTATTATTATTATTTTACAGGGTGGCATGTAGCAGCTGGTGGTTTCGGATTAACTCACCCTGGGTTTAGTCTGAATTTTAAAGGAGATATTGTAATTTTAAAGGATGTATTTATTGTAAAGAATTGTAAAGGATGTATTGTAATCTTATTATTGAACTAATTATTGCTGTTTTTATTATTGTTTTTATTATTGTTCTTTTTATTATTGTTGTGGTTTTATAGCTACATTTTTCTTTTTTGTTAATAATAATAATAATAATAATAATAATTAATTTTATTTATATCTTGCCCGTCTGCATCGCAATCGAGGCGGCTGTACTACTGTACATTTTGTTGACTGTACTACTGTACATTTTGTACATTTTATCTTTGTACTCCCGCCTTGATCTGCAGGGAGAGTCGGGAAATATAAATATATTATTATTATTATTATTATTATTATTATTATTATTATTATTATTATATACAGTGCTGAGCCCCATCTCCTCAAAAAAGGATCAGATCCCTGGACAGCTCCATTAAAGTTCAGACTAAAGCCCAGAGCAGATTCACTGCTCTACTGATGTGGGAGTCACCAGTCCACCAATGAATGCATGAATTCAGAAACAGCATTAGGGTCTTCATGGCTTCCCTTCTCTTGCTTCCGTTGCAGATAATCACCTTCCGGGACTATCTGCCCCTCGTCCTGGGCACTGAGGTGAACAAACAGTTGCCCTTGTACAAGGGTTACAATGAGTCGGAGGACCCCACCGTGGCCAATGTCTTCTCTTTGGCCTTCCGATTCGGACACGGTTCGGTCCCACCTCTGGTGCCCCGCTTGGATGAGAATTTCAAGCCCTTGATGCCATACTCCTATGCCCCCCTTCACCTCACCTTCTGTGCTTCGTGGAGAATCGTGATGGAAGGTAAGCGGAGTCCCTTTTGCCAGGCAAAATTTCCCATTTGGTGGCTCCTTGCATGGGGAGACATCCACATTTGTAGGGATGGAATAGACACAAAGCACAGCCTGAAAGATGGAGCTTGGGTATCCAAAAACCCAATGTTTGACAATGGAAGATGCTGCCTTGGAGTTTGGTGGAGTCTCCTTCTTTGGAGGTCTTTAAACAGAGACTGGATGGCTGTCCCTTGGGGGGTGCATTGATTGTGAGTTCCTGCATGGCAGAAGGGGTTGGACTGGATGGTCCTTGTGGTCTCTTTCAATTCTATGATTCTACCATCATGACAATAACACCATGATTGTGAGTATGCAGTGGTAAAGAGTACAGGCCAGTTATGGACCCATAACTCTAGGTTGCGCATCCGTAAGTGCAATGCCAAATGCTGGCCTCTCTCATTCACGGCAGGGACATAACTTGCTGGCAAATGAGTTGCATTGCAGGAGGAGGATTCCAAGTCCCACCTGCAAGTGGCCATTGATGTGAAAGAGACCCAGTCCTGCATTAGCCAACCCTCAAAGCACCAGAGAGAGCTCTTCCTTTGAGGATCTTTCTGTCTCGCAGGTGGCATCGATCCGCTTCTCCGCGGCTTCCTGGCTGACCATGCCAAGCTGATGAGGCAGAGCCAGATGATGGTGGAGGAGCTTCAGGAACGACTCTTTGAGCAAGTGGAGGTGATCGGCCTCGACCTGGCCTCTCTGAACTTGCAGCGGGGAAGGGACCACGGCTTGCCAGGTGGGCATACCAATCATAATATCTCGGCGGCACTATTTCTGCCCTTTCTTTCTCGTATCATCCAGAGAGAGAGGCAGGGAGGAGGAGATGGACTGTCATCCCATGCCAGTGGGGCGGTGAATCCACTCCAGGTTTTGGCTAGCTTTAAAGGAGCTCTCCAAGATGCTGAGGTTCAGCCAGCCAGTGTGGGGCAGTGAACTCAGATATACTATGGCAAGGGTAGGCAACCTTTCCCCTTTAAGGGCCGAGGGACTTCAGCTCCCAGAATCCCAGGAGCTATTGGCCAACATGGGACTATTATAGGCCAACATGGCTGAGGCTTCTGGGAGCTGAAGTCCCTCGGCCCTTAAAGGGGAAAGGTTGCCTACCCCTGTACTGTGGCCTGGATATTTTTGCTTTGCTATTCAAAGATTTAGCTTCACACCAGAAGGACTTTATCCTCTTCCTTCACAGCTGCCCTTCTGAATCCGAGTCTTATAGTAAGGCTGCTTCTTTATCCCCAAACACAGACCGAAACTGAGAGGCAGCACGGCGTGGTGGCTCAAGGTCCAGGACTGGAAATTGGGAAATCCAAAATTATAGTCCTTGTTGGAATTCACCAAAAGAGAAACAACACTCATGGTCTTTCCCCATTCTCTCTCTCTATTCCTCTTCAGGATACAATGCCTGGAGGCGTTTCTGCGGACTCTCCGAACCGCGCAACGAGGCCGAGCTCGCCGTCGTCATGCGCAACCCGAAACTGGCCAAGAAATTCATAGACCTCTATGAGACGCCGGACAATATCGACATCTGGATCGGAGCCATGGCAGAGCCCTTTGTCCCCTATGGGAGGGTCGGCCCTCTCCTGGCGTGTCTCATCGGGACCCAGTTCAGAAAAGTCCGGGATGGAGACAGGTGAGCATTCGGAGCTGGAAGCCGATGGAGATTTGGGATTCTCAAAGACAGGCTTCATTGGGTAATGAAAATGGATACCTGTAAGGTAAGCTTTGCTGGAGGTAAATTGACGCAGCAGGTAGTTTTTAGCAAAGGGAAGCATCCTAGGCCTTTAGCTGATGGGATGATGATGATAATGATGATGATAATTATTTATAACACCCTTTCCACCAAAGGGCAGAACATACCTACATGCTTTTAATACATAATCATGGGACAGCTTTTATACAGGGTGTTGGTTATATGGGGTGTGGATGTATGTAATTGTATACTGTTTTTATTTGATGTTTCCAATGATTTATCCTAAAGTCTTTTTAAATGTTATTATTGGTCCCTTTTGGGGAGAAAGGCCAGCATAGAAATGAAATAAATAAATAACATCAAACACATACCATCAAAAAAACGGATGCTAAAACACAACACTATAAAATACTAAAATTAATATGCTAAGATCAGTCACTAACCTTAGGTACGCTCAGCAATCCGGCGAATCTGGTTCCGGTTTTGCCTGCTGCAAATCGCTAATATAAGCCATGGCTTAGCATGATGTGCAAACAAGGTTGTCGTCTATTGATTTGCCGCCTCTCCTTTTGCCGTCTTCCTTGCAGATTCTGGTGGGAGAAAAGTGGCATCTTCACTCCGCAGCAACGCCGGGCTCTGAGCCGCGACTCCTTTTCCCGAATCATTTGCGACAATACTCGCATCCAAGAGGTGCCCAGGGACATCCTCAAGAGGAACCACTATCCGAGCGATTTCGTCAACTGCCGCGAAGTCCAAGGACTCGACTTGTCAGCTTGGAAAGAGTAGTGTGGAAAGCAAGGGGTGGGTGGGATGGGACGAGGGGTACCATTTCTGTTGGCCACACAGTTCCTAATTAAACTGTGGAACTCCCTGCCACAAGATACTGTGATGGCCGCCAACTTGGATGGCTTGGAACAGGGATTGGGTAAATTCATGGAGCACAGGGCCATTGAATGGCTACTAGTCAGGACGGCTATAGATCACCTTTGAGGGAAATGCGAGATGGGCATTTCATAGGCCATTGGTTTTCCCACTGTGAGAACAGGATGATGGGCTACAGAGGCCTTATTTGATCCGATGGGACTCTGAGCATCTACAAAGTAGAGGTAGGAAGTAACATCTTATCCTTAACATAGTTAACTGCAACGTACCAACTTTCTTTCCTTTGACAGCAAGAGTGGGACAATGCCACCTTTCAAAAGCAGAACGCTAAAGTTAGTTTAATGGTACGTTGAGCAAATGTTCCCTAGCTACTTTTTTAAAAGTTACTTTTAAGGGGGCTTTTGACAGAACATGATGCCACTCTCCTGTCAACTTTGATGCTCCATCCATAAAGTAATGTGAAATGCAACTCGGTACTTTTACCGAAACAACAAGAACAGGTCACAACAGCGGGGCAGTGAATCCACTTCCAGGTTTTCAAGAAGCTCTCCAAAGTCCTGAGTATGAGTCCTTAACTGGATCAGAACCACGGAGAGCTCCTTTAAAATTAGCCAAAAATGGATTTAATGGCCCATTGACATGAGAGACACTAGATGACCCTGGCTCTGGGAACCAGACATATTCGGCTATCCTTGCATGAACCTTTGAATCATATATCCACAGTTTCCTCTCCTGCTAGGTGAGATTCTGAGTTTCCATACATCTTCATGACTTTTTGTTTTAAAGCCTTGGGATTATTATTTTTTAATAAAAAGAAATGTAATCAAGCCCCACCATGCATTTCGCTTATATGGATCATGTTCATTATATATTGCATGCTTTTACTGTTGCACCCTTTGATATGAAGTTTCTAAATACTCAAAAATAAACCAATACAAAGGAAATAAGTTCAGCTCTGTGTTGTGAGCAAAAGGGAATCAGCAAAGAAGGGACAAGTTTGACCAAATTTCAGGCCAAAATTAAAACAGTGGCCAGAATCCTGTATCAGAAAATAGTTAAGTATGTTTGACTACTTACACTCCTTGCTTGTCATCATTTACGTAAACTTAGTTATACTTAACTAAGGTCTCATCTGCACTGCAGAAATAATGCCATTTGATACCGCTTTAGCTGCCATGACTCAATGCTAAATGAAGTTTTTTTTTATATTTAACTAAATTAAATTAGACCTAAGTTAAATTTATTATACTTAACTAAGTATCTGATGCAGGATTCCAGACAAAATTCAAACCATTTTGGGGAATCTTTGTGCGGGGAATATCAATACTCTCCGGAGAAGTTGTTGCAATAATCATTTTCCATTTTTGCTAATGTTTTGGGCAGTCATATTGAACCCTCAGAATAAAGAAAGACACACACGGTTTCAATAACAACCAATCTATTTAACCAATTCAGTTTTCCTTCACTTTCCATAATTGATGCAATTTTACTCTTGTAAAACAGCAAACCTAGTCCAGGCTTTAAGGAGCAATCCAATATGTTGGACCCAATTTTTTAGATTTTTTAGATGGGTTTAGCAAAGACAAAGAATGTCAAAAAGGAAAACGCCAAAGCAAGGTTGCAGTTAAATAGTCAGACAGCAAAAATACTAACCAAAGATAGTTGACATCATTTTAAAGGAGACATTGCAGACATGGAAGGAATTAAAAGATTTTCTCTGCTGTAACTCAGTCATAAGTCAAAATGGAGATTGTAGTCAAGAAATCAGAAGAAGACTAGGTCTTGGGAAGGCAACTATGAAGGAACTAGACCTAATCCTCTATTATAAAGCTATATCATTGAATGCCAAAATCGGAGCTGCCCATGCTATCACATTTCCAATTTCTATGCATGGTTGTGAAAGCAAGACAGTGAAAAGAGCTAATAGGAAGAGAATCAATTCATTGGAAATATGGTGCTAGAGGAAAGGACTATGAATACCATGATTCCCAAAAAAGACGCAAATCAAGCTTGAACTCTCACTAAAACCAGCTTCAACGCAACAGCGTGTTTGCAATCTTCATTGTATGGCTTTTGCAAAGCCGTAAGCAATCGTGTCTCTCTCCATAGCAATTTGGATATGCCTGTTTGCAGCGAAAAAAATAACCAAAATAAGAATGGGTAGCAATTATTAACATTTATAAAGAAAATTCAGGCAGAGAATAAAGCTCCGGGAGCAGCCGTTTAAGCTGCAGCAAATTTCTGAAAAGTCTTTGTAGGGATATGAATAATGAAATCCGTCATCAGGAGTAATGTCCCTGTGGTTCTTCTGCAGAAAAAAGGGAGAAAAGGAAGGAGATTAAAGGAAGGAGTTTCTCTTGAGAATATCTATCTATCTATCTATCTATCTATCTATCTATCTATCTAGGCTGTGCATTGTTGTCCATTGCCCATTAGGAAGAATAGGTTTTTGTAGGTTTTTCGGGCTGTGAGGCCTTGTATCTGTGGCTGGCATCTTCAGAGAATGCAGATGCAGACGAAAACCTGCAAAAACCTATGGATGCCGGCCATGAAAGCCTTCGACTTCACATTAGGAAGAATATCCTATGGTAAGAGCTGTTTGGCCGTGGAAAATGTTTCCTTGGAGAGCGGTGGAGTCTCTTTCTTTGGAGGTTTTTAAACAGAGGCTGGAAGGCCATACATAACAGGGAGGGCTTGGATTGTGTCTTCCTCCATGGCAAAAGGGGGCTGGATTGGATGACCTTTGGGGGGATCTCTTCCAACTCCATTATTCTATAATTCTATATCAGTCACTTCCCCATTGTGCCTTGGAAGCACGCATGTTGCAACTCATGGCAATATAGATATTGCAAAACTACTCAATTAAACTTTGCACACAAGTTAAGGCCATTTATGTGAGCCCCAAACAGAATGCCAACCAAGTAATAAGAATATTTAAGAAGTATATTTGTTTGCAAGCTCTGGAATAATCTCCATTATGGATGCGGAGGTCTATGCAACTCCCTGCCACCGCCGCCAACCTCAGCCCCCAGACTCACACTTTGCCTTCCAAGGGAAGAGGCTCAGCCGGGGAATGGCGTTGCAGTGGACAAAATTTCGGGGGTATTGGTTGGCCCGGAAGACAAAGCGGGGAACCTGACGGATGTGAGTGTTGTCGCAGATGATGCGGGACAAGGTGACCTGGCTGAGGGCATTGCGCTGCTGTCGGGTGAAGATCCCAGGGTTCTGCCACCAAAACCTGGCAAGGAATAATAATAATAATAATAATAATAATAATAATAATAATAATAATAATAATTTATATCTCGCCCCTCTGCAGAGCAATCGGGGCGGCTTACAACATTAAAATTTACATAAAGATATGTTAATACAATGTAAAAAGACAAAATGGAGCACAGGGATCCATCTGCCAGCCTCCAAAAATTTCTCATTTTTTGGAAGTATCAAGAGTTCCCAGTTATTTCCATTTCGATTTTCTCTGCATAGTGCCATGTATATCCTGCAATTCCATTTACTGCAAAATGGCATGGAAGAGGTTATATTGGCTAGGGCAAAAAACAATGTACACCGGTTGGCAAAATCAATAGATTCGTTGGGACTTTTTTGGAGCGAGGGGGAAATTCTGGAATCAGTGTTGGACTATGACTGTGGAGACTA
The DNA here is from genome assembly GCA_026167975.1 of Phrynosoma blainvillii. NCBI lineage: Eukaryota > Metazoa > Chordata > Lepidosauria > Squamata > Phrynosomatidae > Phrynosoma > Phrynosoma blainvillii. Next base: position 16,045,153 of record JANUYF010000014.1, read on the forward strand.
AAGTGCGAATCCTGGCTCATCCATGGGTCTTTGCAGACTGCTAGAAGTAGTGCAAATTGAGTCCACTTTTAGGTTTAAGGTTAGGGAATCCTGGGAATTGTATTTTATTGTGGCACCAGAGCTCTCTGACAGAGAAGGCTCAATGTCTCAGAAAAAACCCCAATTCCCATGATTCCCTAGCACTAACCCTAACCTTTAAAGCGGACTCAATTTGCACTATTTCTGGCAGTCTGCAAAGGCCCCATGTAAACCCATCGGGTGACCTTAGGCAAGTCACACTCTCTCAGGCTCAGGCTCAATGGCAAACCTCCTCCGGACAAATCTTGCCAAGAGAACCCCATGACAGGTTCACCTTAGGGTTGCCATAAGTCGAAAACATCTTGAAGGCACGCAACAACAACAACAACAACAACATCAACATCAACAAAACTTGTTCTCTATTTTTTCTTTTACACACTTGTACATGGCAAGTGGCTGAAATTTGGGGACATTGTTGGCAGTTATTCAGCCACAGATCCTGCATCTTGGGTTTTGTTCGGTGTGATAATAAAAGCAGGTAAGCATATAGCTCTATGGCCCTGAAATGCACCATTCGGTCTTGGCCATTTGCACCTCAAATGTACCATTTGTCTGTGACCCTCCTTGGGTCCTTTCTGGGGGATAGAAATACCCTATATGTATATGTACATGTATTTGTACATATGTACATATATGTACGTGTATACATGTATATGTATACATACATATACACACACTAACTTCAGCCCTTGGACAGGCTCCTTTAAATTTTGGGCTAAAATCTGCCACGGATTCACCACTTCAATGAACATGGAAGCCAGCAGCTTCTCCTGGATGTTGAGGCATAAAGCAGAAAGGTTGAGCCATTGCCATTTAAACCACCCTGAAGACTGGCTCCTCAGCTGAAAAACCCCAAAGTCTTGGGACCTTCTCTCTTTCTCCCCACTCACCTGTCCCCGTCCCGGAGTTTTTGGAACTGGGTGCGAAGGATGCAGGCCAGGAGCGGCCCGACTCTGCCGTTACGGACAGCAGGCTCTGCCACGCCGCCAACCCAGAGGTCAATGTTGTTGGGCGTCCCATAAAGTTGGATGAACTTCTTGGCCAGACCTGGATTCTGGAGGACTTTGGCCAGCTCAGCTTCATTGCGAGGTTCGGAGAGACCACAAAAGCGTCTCCAAGCGTTGTAACCTGTAGGGCAAGAGAGAAAAGTCAAAGCGATCCCTGCTTTTTCAAGAAATGCACATTTTGGCTATTGTTTTTGGGTTTATTATTTTTATTATTATTATTCTTTTTATTACTGTTGTGGTTTTATTGTTATGTTTTTCTTTACTGTACATTTTGTACATTTTATCTTTGTACTCCTGCCTCGATCCGTAGGGAGAGGCGGGAAATATAAATAAATTATATTATTATTATTATATTATTATTATTATTATTATTATTATTATTATTATTATTTTGCACCTACCCTAACATAGCGATGGGCAGGGTGAACAGATGTCCTAACTGCAAAGAAGGACAAGGCACCGAAAAATGTAGGACATTACAAAATAAAAGCTACAAATACAAATTCATTTCATATAGTTTACTTACAGCTATACGACATATAATGCATATTATTATTATTATTATTATTATTATGTTGTCAGTGTTGTGGGCCTTCAAAGTCATTTCTGACTTACGGCAACCCTAAAGTGAAGCTATCATAGGGTTTTCTTGGCAAGTTTCTTCAGAGAGGGTTTGCCATGACCATCCTCAGCGGTTAAGAGAGAGTGACTTGCCCAAATTCACCCATTGGGTTTACATGGCCATGCCAGAACTCGAACCCTGGTCTCCAAAGTCCCAACTCTCAAACCATGATCCCATTCTAGCTCTCAGATTTTTAGACGTTATTATTATGTACTCAACCATATTTCCCCGATGAACTTACGTTTCATTAAAATGCCTTATCATCTTGCAATACACTTATATAGTGTCATTAAAACGCCTTATCGCCTTGCGATACATTTATAGAGAACTCTGAGCAAGATAAAATGCTTAACCTTGTACTTTACTGCCAACAATTCTTTATCTCCCAATGTATTAGGTACAGATGTGTTATCATCTGCAAACTTGATAAGGATTCCCTCTAACCCACTTTTCTAAGTCATTGATATAAATATTGAAGAGGGATGAGACTATTTGGGAATATTCTTGACTTTCCAAGAACAATGTGGGGCACTCTCCCAAGTCCTAGAAATGATTCTTTTTGGGGAATATAAGAATCCCACAGCTTGCACCTTCCAAACATTCCCAACCTCTGTCCGTAATGGTGGGGATTTTGGATCTGCATGGATCAGAAAAGCAACATTCTTTGCAGTCCTATTCTGTCTTTGCTGTTGGCCGGCGAGCGAGAGAGTGTAGCCTATGCTTGTTACCTGGCAAGCCATGATCCCGGCCCCGCTGCATGTTCAAGGCAGGTAAGTCCAGCCCAATTGGCATGACTTGCTGAAAAAGCTTGTCTCGGATGGCTTCCACCACCATCTGGTCTTGCCTTATCAGCTTGGCTGGCTTTGCGAGGAGCCCTCGTAAAATTGGATCAATACCTCCTAGAAGGATGAAAATGGCGATTACAAGACCTGCACTTTTAGGCAATGTTTTCTATAACAACTCCCAGTACTCTATCCATTGCACCATGCTCTTTTTCCCAGCGGCAGCTAGTGGCTCCCATGTCAGCGGGGCAACGAATTCACTCCAGGTTTTGGATAGCTGTAAAGGAATTCTCCAAGATGCTGAAACCATGTGTGTCTGGGTTCAGCACCTTGGAGAGCTCCTTTAAAGTTTCAATTAAAACCTGCGGTAGATTCATATCCTACCAACATGGGAGCCACCAATCGCATCCATTACACCTTGGCCTCCCTCCATTCAAGGCTTTTCAACCTCCTTGGACCACATTTTTCTGACCAAACTGGCTCTCCTCCAGGGGCATCAATTCGCTCTTTAAAGAGACTACAGCATGAAAGTAATTACCTGTTTGTCAACATCAGAATTGGATTTCTAGCCACTCCAGGTTTAGGGGGACATTTTTGACAGTCTTGGTGTCCCCTTGTGGTTCTCAGGTTTTAGTGGCAAGGGCTGGATCCCATGTTAGTGGGGCTGGGAATCCATGCCAGGCTTTAACAGGAGCTCTCCAAGGTGTTGCATCTGATGCCAAAGTCAGTCCAGCACCTTGGAGAGCTCCTTCAAACTATCGGGAATCTGGAGTGGATTCGCTGCCCCTCTGACATGGGAAGGGGTAGAAAACTGGTCCTTGGGCCTGCCCTATCTGTCATCCTTCTCTTAGAGCTCTGTCACCCAGAAGCAGATGGACCTTCTTTGATGATTCTCCATGAGGCAAAGAACTCCTGGTGCAGCGGGGTCTGGCTTTGGAGCCGATACAGGCTGTCCAAACGGAAGACAACGTTGCGCACGATGGCGTGTCCGAAGCGGAAAGCGTTGGTGAAGACGCTGGCGATCCGAGGGTCCACGGATTCATTGTAACCCCGGTACCGATTCCAAGTATGGGAGATGGAGTTGCCCAGGAGGAGGGGGATGAACTCAGTGTAGGTGATTTTCTGGAAAGACCGAGAGGGGTGAGTTTAAAACCAACACAAAATGCATCTGCATGAAAGTGCAGCCTGTAAAGGAAACTGGTTCAGTATTCTGTGTCAACTCAACTAAGTAACTTCTCCTGGCCCAACTCCTCCAGACCTGACGGACATATAATAATTTACCCATCATCTGAATGCTGGCAGAATGGACCTCCTTCTCCCCATGCATCCAGGGTTATGATTGTGGCAATAGTGTCAAAATCATAACAAAGCAATGATGGTGAGTATGGAACAGTGACAGACAAGTAAATCTGTGGGGTTCAGGCCTTGGATTCCAACCCCCATCATCCCCTGCCTAGCATGGCCAAGTTTTCTGAGTTTGCCCCCCCCCTTCAGTCTGCATCATAATGTAAGCCTAGCCATGGAGTTCAGGTCTTGGACTCCAACTCCCATCATCAAACTCCCAGTATGGCCAGCTTTCCTGAGCTCTGTCCCCCCCATCTTCCCCAGAATGTGAGCCAATCTATAGGACTTAGACCTTGGACTCCAGCTTCCATCATCCCCTACCCAGGGTGGCCAGTATTTCCAAGCTCTGTCCCTTCTCCATCTTCATCATAATGTGAGCCTAGTCGTGGGGCTCAGGCCTTGGACTCCATCTCCCAGTGCTTCTGAACTCTGTCTTCATCATGGTGGGAGTATTGCCTCCCCACGTACCTGGATCATGGCCCCCATGATTTTCCGCGCCTCCTCATAGAGGTAGTCCCCGCTCTTTTGCGGATTCAGCCTCTTCAGTTCAGTGGCCAGGCGGTTGTGTTCGCGAAGGAAGAGCGTATGCATGACCGCCAAAGCCGGCATCTCGTTGGCCCGATTGTCCCCTATATATATATATATATATATATATATACATATATATAGAAAAAGCAAGAGTCAAAAATTATCACCACTGAAATATCATAACTGTATTTGGCCTTACCATACCTTCCCAGGACTCTGCGCTTGCTCCAGTTTTTCCTATTCTGGGTTGTCTGTAAAAGTCCCCATCCTCCCCCCAATCTGCTTTGGCTCATAGTCTGAACTGTAGAGGAGCTATACCCCGGGTATCCAAGCACTGCAGAAATAATGAAGTTTGATACTGCTTTGACTGCCAGGACGACTCAATGCTAGGGAATCCCGAGATTTGTAGTTTTGTGAGACTTTTAGCCTTCTCTGTTACAGAGCTCTGGTGCCACAAGGAACTATAAATCCCAGGATTCCATAGCATGGAACCATGGCAGTTAAAGTAGTGTCAAACTGCATTAATTCTGCAGTGTGGATATTCTGCCCCAGTGACATAAGAAACACCAGCCATTATAGACCCAACTGGGATGGATTTTTCTCCTGGACTTTGACTGGGGATAGAGAACCTTTGCTCCTCTAGATCTTGCTGAACTGCAAATCCCATCATCCCTCATGGCTGCAGATGATGGGAATGGGAGTTGCACCATGGGTTCACAAGCCCTATGATTCTGGCCATTCCTCTCCTGCTGTTAAGGGACTCTCTCTTGGGCCCCTTTGCTTTCCCATCCCCAAAACCTAGAACCCGTGTCCCTTCCAAATGAGGCACCTGCGAAAAAACAGGAGATGTTGAACACAGTGTTGGTTTTAGGGCAAAGGTCTGGGAAGCCTTCTGGGGTGCCAAAAGGGAGATAAGCCAGCCCTCGATCCGTGAACTTCGGGTTGATGGCCATCAGCCCCAAATTATTGGTGAGGTTCCTCAGCTCCCGGGCCCATTTCACCTCACTGGCATACACCATGCTGGCATCGATGAAGGGCGTCAGGGCATTGATCTGGTTTCGGATGGCATAGCCGCCGTTGCAGGCTGGAGCTGCCCGGGTGAATGGGATGCAGTTGCCCTTGTTTTTCTTGGGGTCGTTGGGAGGGATCTGCCGGGGAAAAAGGGAGCATATGAGATTCTGAAATTCAGAAATATCAGGACCCTAAAAGTGCCATTCTAGCCATTGTTATCTCCAAGGCACGGGTCTTTTGGAAAGTTAATGGCTCTTCATTGCTCACCAAAGACCAAGACCAATTGCTCATTCAGGATCAAATTCTGACTCTTCTTGGTTAGCCTCAACTGGAGCAGAATCACTGGATTTACTGTTGTTTGGTGACTCAACACATAGGGCCTAGTTAATCCCAATACTTTGCATTGCAACAAAGTCTGGAAACCACCAAACCGTATGAGGAGACACTTAGGGAGCTGGGTATGTTTAGTCTGGAGAAGAGAGGGTTAAGAGGTGATATGCTAGCCCTGTTTAAGGATTTGCATTGAGGATGGAGCAAGCTTCTTTTCTGCTGCTCCAGAGAATAGGACACAATGGAGCCTCTCTGATTCCACGATGCCACCGTCCGACTTAACTTTCCCATAGGCTCTCCTGTTTTTATGGGTCTGTGAGAAGAAGCACCCCACGGCGTCCCACCTACCATGATGGGGAAGCATGGCGGTGCTTTGGCGCAGTCCTTGTCGCAATCCACCCCTTGCATGAAGGTGAGGGTGGCCGTGGTGCCGGGCCCAAAGTCCATATCATGGTCGAGGAACTGTCCCCATTGCATGAACATGACCGACCGATGCTTGTCCTCTGTCAGCTTCTCATTGGGGAAGCGGACAATGCTGTTGGAGACCGCCCGGACCTGGGGGAGACCCAAAGGAAAGGGGGTTATCAAGCTCAAATGGACACAGAGGTCAGGATTCTGTTAGGGATTTCAACTCATGTTCGGGCTGAGAGTGTGTGACTCGCCCAAGGTCAACCAGTGGGTTTCCATGTCTGAACAGAGAATCGAATCCTCGTCTCCAGAAATCCAACATTTAAACCATTACACCACTAGTGTCTTAGCCCAACACTCAAACCATTATATCACAGAAAGTCTCCTTAGGGTTGTCATAAGTTGGAAATGACTTGAAGGCACAGAAGTAGAGTCTCCTTCTTTGGAGGTCTTTAAACAGAGGCTGGATGGCCATCTGTCGGGGATGCTTTGATTTTGAGTTCCTGCATGGCAGAATGGGGTTGGACTGGATGGCCCTTGGGGTCCCTTCCAACTCTAAGACTCTATGAACAACTACAACACCCAGATGGTTGCACCAGGATGTGGACTTGGACTTGTTATCAGCATATGGAAGCTCACTATGTCTGAAACCTCCTAAAACAAGGGCCACCTTGGTCCACAAAACTCTTGGGATCATGCATGGCCACATCACTTGCTGGCCTAGGTTTAGGGAAGAAGCGGGTTCAAATCCCCTCTGTTCAATCAAGAAACCCACTGGGTGGCCTTGGAGAAATCACAGGGCTGCAGAAATCCACATTTAAACAACCAAGCAAGCAGTCAGACAAGCGACCAACAACCAGCTTCTTACGTTGGGCAGCGGAAATCCAAAATATAGCTTTTTTTCGGACCAGCCCCGAGGGAGAGAGACGCCATCTTCATACTCTTGTGGAAGCCACCGGGCGTAAGGGCGATTCTGGGCCCCCAAAGTTGGGATTCTTCTGCCATGTCCCCCCAAAAAAGCAAAACAAAAAAAATATTTCAAGGAGGAAGAGCAAATGAAATTTGGAAGAAGAAGTTTGTTCGGAGAAACATTTGGCACAGCCTCTGCTCTTGGGGATAATCACGGCAGAGTTAGGCAGACCATGTTCAGAGTCAGACCAGAGCTTGGAAAAGTTACTTTTTTGGACTACATTTCCCAGGATCTCCCCTCCAGCCAGCGTGGTCCTTGGTTCATGGAGGATTTGCTTATAGGGGCTATGCAGAACCTCCTTGAGCAAAGGCAGTATACCTGGTGATTGTGAGCTTCTCAGCAACTCTTACTGGCTGCCATTGTAATATATATATATTACAATATATATATATATATTACAATATATATATATGCTGCGTTACAAGGAAAAGTTACTTCTTTTCCAAGCTGCTTGGCAAGGAATAGATTAAATTCCAACTGGGGAGACTGTTTCTGATTTCAGCTCTTTGTTATGTCTCTTTTCTAGTGATAAAGGGTGCATCTATACTGTAGAAATAATGCACTTTGGCACCACTTTAAGTGCCATGGCTCAAGCTATCCTATAGAATCCTAGGAGTTTAGTGAGAGACTGATGGATTGCATTTCCCAGCAGTCTTAGCCAGCAGAGCCAACGGCAGGGATGATGGGAGCTGCAATCCAATGGCACCTGGCTTCGTTTCCAGGAAGGAAAGGCTTCAGGTTAAAATGTGCTTCTATTTTGGCTCTGCGCCTTTTGCCTTTTGCTTACCACTAGAATATTAAATTATAGTTTTTAAAATATTCATTGATGTTTTTAATATGTATTGGGTTTTATATGCATTGGTTTTAACTGGTGCTATGTTATGTGATTTGTTGAGGGAAAGGCAGGTAAGAATTATTATTATTATTATTATTATTATTATTATTATTATTTATTATACCTGTTATTGCATTCGCCTGTAATGGTCCGATAAGGACTCTTGAAATCACACTGGGACGCCTTGGTTTCATGCTTGCAACATCCAGTTCCTTTGTAGATGGTTTGCATCTGGGCCGGAGTAAGAACATCTGCAGGAAAGAAATGGTAGCCCAAAATGAAAAATGGTAGCCCAAAGCATTTCTCATTTATTTCTGAATTTGTTGGGCTTTGCTTTTCCCTCTCCTAAATTTTATTTTAAAGAAGTGAAACAGGCTTTACCTTCTTTCTTATTTTTTACAGACTACAGAAATTCAAAAGATGGCTACTGAGAAAACCATGGAGCCCTAAAGCCGTGGTTCCCAAACTTCAGTCCTCCAGGTGTTTTGGACTTGAACTCCCAGAATTCCTGACTGGTTGGGGCTTCTGGGAGTTGAAGTCCAAAACATCTGGAGGACCAAAGTTGAGGAATCACTGCGCTTAAAGGAACTGGTGCATAAAAATATTGAAAATTCATGGTGTGCAATACAGACATAAACAACACTTGCAAGTTTTCTCCTTTTGCACAATGGAAGAACTGGCCACTTACCCAAGATTTTTTGTAGCCCATGACTTGGTCCCGTCCCAAAATTTGGGTGCAAGAAAAAAATAAAGTTTGCAATGATTTTGCAAAATTTTTGTGCAAAAACAAGTTTGCAAAAATAAAATTTAAAAAGCGGGTTGGTTTTGTCCTGCGCTGGTCAACATTGTTTTCAAAACTACATTTTCTGCAGACAAAAGTGGACTTCCAACCATGTCTCTTTTCCTGCTTGCTTTTGGGCAGTTTTATTTATTTATTTATTTTAAAAAGCATTGACCCCGGGACCTTCTAGAGTCGTCCACCCCTTTGGCAATGAAACTCATCTTTACCAATTTTCTAGCTTGTCGGACACCATTTCCTTCTGCCTCTGAATCAGTTGCAAAGGTGTTCTTCCCTCCGAGAGTGTTGCAAGAAGGACAAGGGCTCAGTTATTGCAAACTTGCAAACTCATGTCCTGGTTTCAACTGTTTTAACCTCAAAGTTTACGAACAATGACATAAGTGGTTCCATTTTCCAGGATGGCGACAGAAATCCTGCAACCTTTCCAGGTTTTGTTTTTTGTTTTGGATTGCAATGACCAGCAGCCCCATAAGCCTGCAAAGCCAAGGGAGAAGGATACTGGAAATTGCAGACCAACAACAGTGGGAATGTTACAAACACCCCACTCCTGTGCAATGCTAATCCATTCATCCTAATTAATCCTAATTAATGGATTAATCCTAATCCAGGATGTGGAAGTGCAATAGGTCTGTGCAAGAGATAATACTTCTGCGCAGAACATATTTGCTGCACGGAAAAAGGCGGTTTCCTGCGCAGAAAATGCACAAAATTATTCTGCACAAAATTCATAGAATTTGCCTGGAGAACAAGATTTGTGGAGAAAACAGCAACATTTTCTGTGCCGCAAGTAAGATTGCTGTGTACAAATATTATTTTCTGTGCAGAAAATGCAGTCTTCTGCAGAAAACAATCATTTGCGAATTTTGCATAAAATAAGTCCTAAACTGCGAATAGGCTTTGAAAATTGTGTGAGGTTTTTTGGGGGGGGAGAGGAAGATTTTTTTCACAGAGGGAAGGAAATAGTTAAAATTTGCTTCTTGCTTTTTTAAGGAAGAAACATAGCAAAGAATTACACCTTTAGCCTGGAGTAAAGCCTAGAATTTAGGACAGTTTAGGATTTGTTCTGCGCAAAGTTTGCATGTGATTGTCTTGTGCAGAAAACAATACATTCTGCACAGAACCCATTATTATGTCCTATGCAGAAAATGCACAAAATTATTCTGTGTAACATTTACATGTGATCGATTTGCCTAGAGAACAGGATTGGCAGAGAAAAACACAACAACAACAGTTTCCATGCAGCAAATACTATTTCTCTGCAAGAGATAGTAAGATTCTCTGTAGAAATATTATTTACTTTGCAGAAAATGCTGTTATCTGCACAAAACAATCCTGCGTGAATTTTGCACGTGTGAATTTTGCATGGAATAAGTCCCAAATTGTGAACAAGAGGTACAATTTGATAGACAATTCTCAGATCGGCCATGGAAACCATCTGGGTGACCCTGGGCAAGTCACACTCTCTCAGCCTCAGTGGAAGACCATGGCAAACCTCCTCTGACCTAATCTTGGCAAGAAAACTCCATGGTAGGTTCGCCTTACAGTCGGAAATGACTTGAACGCACGAGAATAACAACAAGAAAAAGATTCAGTGTATAGGTAGAGGTTTAAAGGAAATGATGGAAATGAAAGCCAGATTGATTGATTGATTTAGCAGCAATTCTCTGAAGGTAGGAAGTACTTAATGGGATTTAATCGCACATCATGAATTTGGATCGGAAAACTGTGGATTGTTTTGGAAATACTTTTTTCACAGAGGGACGAAAATGGTTCAGATTTACTTCTTGCGTTATTTTTGGAGAAGAAACACAGTGAAGAATTAGATCCTTTGCCTGGAGTAAAGCCTGGAGTGGATTCACAGCCCCACTGGAATGGAGTCCCTGGCCACCAGGGCAGTCTTTTCCACATACCTGTGATGTTGAAATCTCTCGTTCTAGCTTGCCGCAGGTGCTTTTTCAAGAGCTCTAGCGTGACATGCAAATAATCGGCAGCTTTGACGGCCATCCAGGTTTCTCCCACCGGTTGCTTGAAAGACACCAAGATGTCAGCCGGGGTGACCTTCTCGCTCCTTAGCTTCTCCTTCAAACTGAAAAATTAAAAATAATTATTTAAAAAAATCTTATCCATTCTGGACCCCACCCACCCTACGAAACAGAAAAAACACAGATATTCAAGCCCCATTGACTATAATGGTGGTGTGCCATTTTGTCCTTCCAGACTTGCCATCCGTGGAAACTCAAAACCGCGAATGGGGAGGGACGACTGTATTAGTTGCGTTGTTAAAATTTACAAATTAAATTTGTGATCTACCTGTTAAAGAAATTGAGAATGTCTACATACCAAGTTTGCAACACTACCAATGTCCAATTAAATCCCATTAAGTACTTCCAGCCATCAGAGAACTGGTGCTAAACCAATCAATCAATCAATCAATCAATCTACAAATGTACAATTAGATTCCATTAAGTACTTCCTACCTTCAGAGAATTTGTACTAAACCAATTGATTTAGCACCAATAAATCGATTGATTGATTCATTCATTTAGCACTAATAAATCAATTGATTGATTTAATCATTCATTTAGCACCAATACATCAATTGATTGATTTAATCATTTATTTAGCACCAATAAATCAATTGATTCATTCATTCATTTCGCACCAATAAATCAATTGATTGATTGATTGATTCATTTAGCACCAATAAATCAATTGAGTGATTCAGTCATTCATTTAGGACTAATAAATCAATTGATTGATTGATTCATTTAGCACCAATAAATCAATTGAGTGATTCAGTCATTCATTTAGCACTAATAAATCAATTGATTGATTCATTCATTTAGCACCAATAAATTAATTGAGTGATTGATTGATTCATTTCGCACCAATAAATGAATTGATTTATTCATTCATTCATTTAGCACCAATAAAAGCAATTGATTTATTTGTGCTGAATGAATGAATGAGTCAATTGATCAACCTGTTAAAGTGGTGTCTGATTGCTTTATTTCTGAAGCAGCCTTGCAAATCTAAAGATCTGTCCCAATGTAAGGACAAGTTTCTATTTTTTATAAATAATAATAATAATAATAATAATAATAATAATAATAATTTCTATCCCACCACCTTTTCCCTAGTTCAAGACTCAAAATGGCTCACAATAAGTGTAAATAAACCACATTTTAATGCAGATATTTGTGCGGAAATACATCCCTCACCGTTCTTGGGTGCGTTCATAGGCAGCATCGACCAGTGTCCTGGCTTCCTCCATCGTCTTCAGAAGATAGGAGGTCCCCAGCTTCTTTGACAATGCTAGAAACAAATAATAATAATAATAATAATAATAATAATTAATGATATATCACTTTCCCCAAAAAAATTCGGACTGAAAGCGGCTTACCATGTAGAAGCATAGTACAATTAAAAAGATACAAAAGTGACCATTAAATAGAAAACAGAAGAAGATATAGAGGAGGAACGGAAATGTTTAAAAAACTACTGGAAGAAGGAGGAGGAATAATATAAATAGGAGTATCCACTCAACTCTTTTATTTAATTAAACAGAAATATTTGGAAAAATATAGAATAAATAGTAGAAGAATGATTGGAAACCATATTAAAAATGTTAACTATAAGATTAATAATGACATATTACTAAAAGAAGAAACAACAGTAGGTAAAAATAATATAAGTATAAAAATAATTATAAGTAATTATGCTATCGATAAGGCAAATATGTATTAGGAAGTTGATTCGATATTCTTTTAAGAGATAACGTTAAAGAAGTTTAATTCAGTATGGTTTATGTTGGTTAATGTGTTGTAAATGCTTGTGTGTATATACATTTATTTGCTGGTTTGAAGGTTTAATACTTTGTCATATGTATATAATATTTTATAAAATTTACTACAAATTATTTTAAGAAGTGACCATTAAAATAAAAAGAGGGATTCTCAGGATGCCTTAGAGTTTAGAATGTGAATCATGTCTCATTTTATTCATTTTATTTTATTTTTATGCTGCCTTTTCCCTAGAAAGGAACCCAAGATAAAAACACATTAAAAAAAACTTTACCACATTTTTTTTTAAAAAACCCCAATTAAAAACAAATTCTAGAATTGCACAGCATGGAACCATGGCAGTTAAAGCGGTACTAAACTGCATTATTTTTGCAATGCGGGTGAGTTAAACCCCGTGCATCAAACCCCTTTTGCAAACCCCTTTGAAAGTCCCTTTGCAGGGCAAGAAATAGAGATTATTACCACGTAAAGGAGGGTTTCCAGCTTGTGGCAACGCCAGCATGGCTCCCAGGACTCCTAAAAGGGCCAGTAAGTTTAGCTTCATGGCTAGGAGGAAAGCACAAAGTTGTCTCCGGTTATTAAGAAAGAAAAAGAAGTTATTTTGAACAGAAATCCAGCTTTGCAAATGGATCCACTCTGGATTTTAGTCCCAGTTTGGAAAGAGGGTCCCCAAAGTGGACTTGAAAACGGTTCACAAATATAAAGGTTTGCAGCAGAGTTCATTGAAATAATTCAAATTAAAAATACTTTTCGTATAGAGAAGCATGCTTTATTTAAGGGGAGAGAAAGCCTTGTTTTGCTCACCTGCCATCTTGCAAGCGCTGACCTCAAGTGACTTGTTGGCAAGCCAGCCTTTTCTACCCAGCGACACCCGGAGGGCAGGAGCTCGCCTTTTTTGGGGAGGGAAATCCGATTAGTGGAGAAAAAAGCCACTCCTACTTCCTTTCTCCCTCCCAAATTTTAAAACTTACCTTTCAAAATTAATTTATTCCTATTTGTGTTTCGAAAGGAATTCGTGGCATTCTCCGTTGCAAGTGGACCAGCATAGCGTCATAGTTTGAATCCCATCTTGGCCATGGAAACCCACTGGGGGATCTTGGGAGAGTCACACTCTCTCAGCCTCAGCAGAACAAAGCTGGCCAAGAAAACCCTGCGACCTTAGAGCGGTGGTTCCGAAACAAGACCCAATGCAATGCAATGCAACGCAATGCAATGCAAAGCAGACGCACAACCATGTTGCAAAGAGTAGGATGTGCAGAGATAGGATGCCCAACTACAACGCACAATTGTTGGGGCTGAGTGCTTTCAAGTTGTGAATCCCAGACTTTGGGAACCTCCAGGTGTTTGGGACTTCAATGCCCAGAAGCCCCAGCCAACAGTCAGGAATCCTGGGAGCTGGAGTCCAAAACATTTGGAGGAACAAAGTCTGGGAATCACGGCCTTTGGGTCACCAAAAGTTGGGAACAACTTGAAGGCACCCAACCACAAAAATTGGGCATCCTATACTTTTTGCATTGCAATTGCACATCCTCCTCCTTTCCAGTGTGAGCCTAACATTTCCATCAGCTCTCACTAGCAAAGCTGCTGTTGAGGGATGATGGGAACTGGAGTCTTCCCAGAACTGCTGGAGAGTGACACATTCTCCATCCTTGCACTAGATTCTTTCCACATGTACTATTTGCACACCTGATTTGCCTACCTAAATGTTAAAATTTATCTCCAGTTACACCTGGGGGGGAGGGATAGCTTTTGGGATTGCAGCTCCCAGCATCCCCAGCCAGCATGGTTAGCCTGGGTGATTCTTGGAGTTGTCATCCCCCCCTCCAAAAAAAAGGTCAATTTCTTATGCATTCTGTTGAAATTGCTCATAGCTCAGCTGAGGTTATTATAATAGAAAACAACCTGCCTCTGAGTATATGCAGAGTGCTTCTCCTTTTCCACAGAGGCCAACTTCAACCTTGAGCAAACACAGAGAACCCCACAGGCAATATGGCTACTAACCAGGCTGGCTGGGGATTCTGGGAGCTGCAATCCCTCTAGAGCCGAGACCAGAAAACAGGTCCTTTTCACTGCACAGTTGAGCAATATCCACAGGGTTATTATGTTCAACACTGAAGTATGGGATTTGCAACTTCCAACTCACCCTACAAATGTGTCAATGTGTGTTTGGGCTTGGCAGCCAAACCATTTCATGACAACCACAGGAAGGAAAAAGGGAGATTTCTGCAGAAATAACAACGGCGTGCGAGGCCTTGCAGAAGTTTCAGTTGCACAAAAGTTGGTTAAAATGGACCGTTTACGGATATATATATATATATATATATATTGAGCAATAAGAAATCCAGTGATGTAATCGTTTGTGGCTGTGTTTACTAGCAATTCCAGTAAGTTTACTTTGATCCGTAATGGTAGAATTATATATATACCATATATATATATATATATATATATATATATCCCATGCTTATTTTATATATACCATATATATATATATATATATATATATATATATCCCATGCTTATTTTTCTCACTAGAGTTAGTAATGTTTATATATATATATATACCATATATATATATATATATATATGTATATCCCATGCTTATTTTTCTCACTAGAGTTAGTAATGTTTATATATATATACCATATATATATATATATATATATATATATATCCCATGCTTATTTTTCTCACTAGAGTTAGTAATGTTCAGGGGGGTCGGATTTCTTTTCAATCTGGTTAGGTTTGGTATATTGCTATAGGTTTCGTTAGCATTTCAGTATGGTGTTTTTAGTTTTAATTTAGGGACATGTATTCACGTATTATTATTATTATTTTGATGTTGCCTCAACCTGGTCTACTTCACAGAATGGTTGGGAGGATCAACGGGGGACTTTGGCCGCTGCCACACTGCAGAATTAATGCAGTATGACACAGCTTTCACTGTCATGGGTCCATCCTCAGGAAACCTGGGACTTGTAGTCCAAAACTATATGTTGCTTTGGAACAGCACAGATCATGCCTTCCAACTGTCCTGATTTGGCAGGGATGGTCCCAATTAATTTGTGCCAATGCATTGTGGGGTCACAAGCGCAGTGTCATTGCAGTGTTGTGTCCCTGATACAGTGCCACTGCATTGTGGCATCTGTCCTTCAATGCCACTGCATTGCAGTGTCCTTAGTGCAATGCAATGGCATTGGGGTGCCTTCAGTTTAGTGCCACTGCATTATGGGGTCCACAGTGCAATGCCACTGCATTGTAGCATCTGTAGTTCAATGCCGCTGCATTACAGTGTCCTTAATGCAATGCCACTGCATTGAGGTGTCCTTAGTCCAGGGCCACTGGGTTTTGGGGTCCTTAGTGCTTTGCCATTGCTGACCTATGGGAGGTGATCCACAGGCCTGGGTCAAGTGAGGATTAGACTCAGTTTGGTAAAAAAGCCACCACGGTTTGGGCTCATTGCAACACCTTTTCCTCGGAAAAACCACGCTTCATCGGGCCGCTTGAGAAACGGCCGCTTTGGTTAAAAAATACTGCAATGCAGCTTCCGCCCAGGAGCACATAAATGCATTATTGGAAATATCACAAGTTTCTGAGCAATATCACAAATGAAAAAACAGACGTACCACCAGTTTCCCCTTACACCCACTATGAATACTTTTTGATGGATATTTTTTTTTCTAAAAAAAAATTAATGCTAATTCCAGAGAGCCCAAGGCTGCAAGAGAACCTCAGTCACGTATAGTGTAAGAAATTATCTTGCAAATCCGAAGTGCCCTAATGTAATTAGGAGGAGAAGGACTCCTGTTGTATCTCTATCGGGGTTCGGGTTCTGCTTCGACTCTCACCCAGAGGTGTACTTAGTACGTCCGGCTCCTGCTCCAGAGTAGTACCTTACATTTCTCCATGTTGAAATTAACTTTGTTAGCTTTGGCCCAGCTTTCTAATCTATTCAGGTCATTTTGAATTTTGATCCTCTCCTCTGGGGTATTAGCAACTCCTCCTGATTTGGTGTCATCTGCAAATTTGAGAAGCATGCCTTCTGTTCCTTCATCCAAGTCATTGAGAAAGATGTTGAATAGCCAACTGGGCCCAGGACAGAACCCCACTGGACACCCCACTGGTCACTTCTCTCCGGGATGAAGAAGAGGAACAGCCATTGCTCAGCACCCTTTGGGTCAACCAATTACAAATCCACCTAACACTGCCCTTGTCTAGCCTGCCTTTTGCTAACTTGTTTATAAGAATATCGTGGGGGACCTTGTCGAAGGCCTTACTGAAATCAAGATAAACTACACCCACAGCATTCCCTTTATCTACCAAGCTGGATATATATATATATAAAGAGTTAAGATTAGTCTGGCATGACTTGTTTTTGAGAAACCCATGTTGACTTTTTGCAGTTATGGCATTCCTTTCTAAATGTTTACAGACCCTCTGTATAATGATCAGTTCTAGAATCTTTCCTGATATTGATGTCAGGCTAACCAGGCACTAATTGTTTGGGTCCTCTTTTTAATTTTTCTTTTTTTTACACACCCCTCCTCTCTCTGGGTCTGGCAGAGCTGCTGACCAGTGAACAAAGCTCCAGACCCAGAGGACACCCCTTCCCCCCGGCTCCCTGAAGTGTCACCCGGTGCTCTCCAGACCCCTCGCACTCCTCTAGTGACAGCCCTGTTCTCACCAATCTGCTTCTGGCAAAGGATGAATGGAGGGTGGGCTACTTTTCTGGGTGGGAATGCTCGGGTGGGGTTTGTGAAGGAAATGGCGGCTCTTTCCAACCCTTGGGGGAGCAGAAATGAACTTTATAGACTGCTCACACTTGCTTTTTGTGAAAATAGACTTTAATGTAATAAATTAGGCTCGTTTTTTGTTTAAATAAAAAGAGAGTTTTGTCTGAATCCCCCACGGCCCCCTCCCAACGCGATGGCTTGGAGCGAATGGGACACAAAAATGGCACCCCCTCCCTTACAAACATGCAAGGAACATGTTGGCAGCACAAATGGGAGACACACCACAGAGTTCTTTAAAAAAACAACAACCCAACAACACACATACACACACACATACACACCTGTTGGCCATGACAATGGGCCCTCCTTGGCCCAAAGGGTAAGTGCCATTGCCCCCCTCTTTCCCACTAAAATATAAGTGCTTGGCAGCTAGAAAACTCACGTAAGGCAGACCTGAGACCTCGCAATCGTTGGTGGCGTCCATGTCAGTAGGACCGGTGAATCCACTCCAGGTTTCTCTTTGAACTTTAAAAGCTGTTATCCAAAGGGCTCGGACCGCCTTCTGTTCCCAAAACCATGGGTTATTCTCCATAGATAGCGCCGTTAAATTTCGGACTAGAACCCAGAATGGATTCACCTGTGGGAGGAAGGGATTGACATGGAAGCCATCAGCCATCGTGGTCTCTGAGGTGAAAGCTTTGGGCTGCCTTGTTTGTTTGGCACGGCAGGAGGGAGGACGGCCAAAGCTCCCTAACTTCCCCCTGAATATTTTGAGAACTCTAGTCTCGATTATCGATCGTCTCTTTTCCTTGCCTCCCTTGAAAATCTCTGGGGAAAGGAAACACACCTCACCATCTCCATTTGAGAGAAAATCTAGTATCTGTTTTGAGTCCGCTTCAGAGGGTGCATTGACACTGTAGAAATAATGCCGCTTTGACACCGCTTTAACTGCTATGGCTCCATCTATCCTTCAGGATCCTGGGATCTGTAGTTTGGTGAGGCACCCAAGCATCCTTTGGCAGGGCAGGCTAAAGGTCTTGTAAAACTACAAATCCTAGGAGTCCATAGGATGGGGCTACAGCTCTTAAAATGGTGTCAAACCGCATTACAACTACGGCGTAGATGTGCCCCTTTGATTTGAATGGAACTTAAAGGCAAAGGCCTAAATCCATCTAATGGAATATACTTCACTATTGACTAACCAATGTCCCAGTGATTCGGTGACTGGGACGACCAGCTGCATTTAGGCATACAGCATATATCTGAGATTTTAATTTGAGAATGGCATGACAGAAGGTTACATTAATACACATGGGGTTGGTGGCAGCTGGCCAACTTCCACACAAAGTGGAAGGCAGTAAATATATGTATAGGTTTTAGGTCAAACTTTATCGAAGCTCTCTGAGTTACTGAGCCCTTCTCTCAAACAGATAGCCAAATGAAGCCTCCCCTATCCAGTGGCAGTCTACCTTAGAAATACCCACAATGGGAGCAAAATCAGGGGAGGACTATCATCTGTAGGGTTTGTTTGTGGGCTTTTCAGAGTTTTGAAAGCATTCTCCATATTAGAGAATGTCCCAGATAGCCTGGCTTCTGAACAAGGAGTTTTACTCCCCTCCCCAAAAAACTTTCTCAAGATCATGGGGCTTCTTAAAAGTATCTGGCAGGGAAGCAGTAGCATTTGTTTCATGCAAGGCAGTTAATTCATTCCAAGTTTTGACTGGCATTAAAGGAGCTCTTCAAGGTACTGAACCAACCTAGGAATGGAGTTCAGCACCATGGAGAGCCTAGTTTAAAACCCGGAGTGGATCCACTGCCCAACTGACCTGGAAATCACCCTTGCTTGGACGGGTGGAGAACAGAAAACACAACCAGATGGATCTAGCAAGCTTTCCCTTTTGGGAGGCCCTCAAAAACCGGTTGGGTCTGCATACCCTAATATCCCACTAATCCCAAATCTGGGTGGAAATCTGGAATACCATCAGTGCCCAAGGCTAATCTTTCTGTAAGCCTGCAAAACTTTTCCAACACTGCAAAGTTGCCATCGTTTAATTTTGCAGCAATGTCCCCCCATTCAGATACTCCAATCATTCCAAAGGCAGATAATCACATCCCAAAATATACCACCAAGTGTACGTTGATCCTTGGACATCCTGCTAATAGGTGAAGAAGATCTTACCACTCCTACCTGGGGTCACCAGATTTTGGTATTAGGTGGAGAGTCATGGAATGGGTTGCAAGAAGAGGAATCCCTCTTCCTCCAAACATTCACTTCTAGCATGACTTAAATAACCCAGAAACCCCCACAAGAGGAAAGATGTCATGTCCAAAATCCCCGAGGATGCAATGGTGCAAATCCGGATGTTGCATGGAAAATGGTCCACCCAGTTGCCCCATGATGCAACTCTCATCCCAGTACCACCAACTGGGAACCTTTTTGGGGGACAGGAATCGCCAAGGAATGGCCCCAGAAAAATCCAACTGGAAGAGTCTTGGTGGGAAGCAGAAAGTTCTGGCTTGGCATCGAGAGCATCAAACCGAAGCTTTAAGGAAAGGAGATGTTTTCTGGGATAACGGAGGGTGAGGAACATCTACTGAATGACAGCTAAAACCACACACACACTCTTGAGGGACATACTTCTGGAGAAACCCCTTCCTATAGTTTCCTCGCTGACTTCCCAAAGCATCTTGCAGTTCCCCAGAAACAGAATGCCATCTTGGTTCAACTTTCCAGTCCACAGAATTCCCTTATTCCTATATGGTCTGTTTGGCTCAGTGTCGCATTGTCCCTGCGTGGTCCCTCTGCTTCTCAGACCCCAAATCTTTGCTCTTTGGAGAGAGGGCTCTTTTGTCTCCTTAAGCTGAAGGGCGATGGGCATCGTATCTTGGGGTTGAGAGAGATCTGCCTCTGGGACAACGGCCCTCCTCTAGTTTGAGAGAGGAAGAGGCAATGGGATTTTCCAGCTGCCCAGAAGAGACGGAAGCTGCTGGAGAAAGAAAAAGGAAAGAAGGTGAGCAGGAACTAAAAAGACAAAGATGAAGGCTCTGAATCCTCTCAGTTATTCTTAGATAGAGCAAACCCATTGAGAATCAGTCAATGTGGCTACTAACCAGGCTGTCTGGGGATTATGAGAGTTGCAATCCCTCTAAAGCCGAGGGATGGTATGGGTAAATCCCATCAATTCAATGGGTCTACTCCTAGGGGGATGAACAATTGTATTTGGGTCACTATATTTTGGTCAGGACAAGTGGAGAGTCTTGGACTATGACTCCCTGCTCAGCCATGGAGACCCACTGGGTGACCCTAGGCAAGTCACACTCTCTCAACCTCAGGGGAAATCAAAGTCAAAGCCTCTCTGAAGAAATCTGGCCCAGAAAACCTTGGGCAGAGGTATGGAAGACCAAGGGGGGAGTTGAAGGTCTTTCGTTCAGAGGGTTGCCGTAAGTCCAAGCTGGCATAGTGGCATGTACCAACAATAAGAAAGGGTCCCACCCGTAACTTATATATTTATGGGTAGCCATGTTGGCCATACAGGAAAGTACCACAAAATCAAAATCCACAGAAGAGATAGTGTCGATTATTGGCCAACCAAAATGCAGAAAATACATCATATTTCAAAGCTATACTGGCTTCTTCCAATATATATATATATATATATATATATATATTGGAAGAAGCCAGTATAGCTTTGAAATATGATGTGTATATATATATATATATATATATATATATATATATATATACAGGTGAAGAAAAGTGACTATATTAGAGCCACAGGCCTACATTTTGGCCACATTGCAGAAATAAAGCATCACTTTAACTGCCCTGGCTCAATGCTATGGAATCAGGGGGGCTGTAGTTTTGTGAACCATTCAGCCTTCCATCGCAGAGAGCTCTGGTGCACCAACAAACTACAGATCCCAAACTTCCATAGCACTGACTCCTGGGAATGAAAGTGGTGCCAACTTGCTTTATTTCTGCAGCATGGTAGGCACCTTAGTTGTTGTTTCTGTTGTCAGTTAAGACTGTCTAGTCCAAATTAATTTCTTTTTAAGCTCAAAATGCCACTTATGCCATGGGTTCATCTGCCTTAGGACAGGGCAGGCCCTTCCTCAGTTCAATACTGAGTTTACTGACCCAGTTTGGAAAGACTTCTAGAAAATCTAGATGTGCGAAACTCACATGATTTCTCTCTGTCGTTCTGTCTGCTTTCGGGGTCACTGGACTCTTCTCTTTCTCATTTGCTGAGGGATCCACAAGAACGGACAAGAAGAAGCAAAGACACGAGAAATTAGACTGTAAAACCTGTCTTTAGAAACTACAGTGGACCCTTGGCATCCACTGGGGTTTGGTTGCAAGACCCCCATGGATACCAACATCTGTGGATGCTCACGTCCCATTAAAAAATACAATAAAGCATCCCTTACACAAAATTGCAAAATCAAGGTTTGCTTTTTGGAATGTATGCATTCCCCCCCAATGTGGATGGTTGAACCTGTGGATAAGAAATCCATGGATACGAAGGGCTGATGACCTCATTCTTGCTAATGTATTAGGCAGCTTTTTTTTTTTTAAATGTATTTCAAAGATGTATACACCGCCTTTCTCCATCAATGGGATCCAAGGCAGGTAACAGCTACCGTGGGATCAGCTAGCATAGAGTCCCACTCTTTCCCAGATCAAACTTGACTGCATTGTTTTCTGCAGAGACACAGCTGCAGTCAGTGTTTCTCCAGTCCTTCCAAAGACCTCTCTGGCCACCATCTTCCCCCAACCAGGGTACCTCAGCCATCCATCGGTAAGTGTGGGATGCTACTGGGACCCGGCACCCCTTCCAGGTCTGTGGATATCATTTCTGCCATCAGTTAAGATGGTCTCAGCTGCTGGCCAAACAGGAAAGGATGGCGATTCTCTTTCCCACCTGGTCAATAGCCCCTCCATACCCAGAAGGCAGTCCCTTCCCACCAGCGATTGATGGAAGGGATAGTCTGCCGCCGCCATATGGTAGCCATTTTGGAGTCTGGCGGGGTTGCCAGGCAAGGGTTAGGGTTAGGGGGTTAGGGGTTAGGGCAGGGGTAGGTAACCTTTTTTCCCCTTTAAGGGCCGAGGGACTTCAGCTCCCAGAATCCCAGGAGCTATTGGCCAACATGGGACTATTGGCCAACATGGCTGAAGCTTCTGGGAGCTGAAGTCCCTCGGCCCATAAAGGGGAAAAAAGGTTGCCTACCCCTGTGTTAGGGTTAGGCTACCCTACCACTCATACCCACCAACATCCACAGCTGATGGACAGCAGAAGCACCCTGTCTGAGGGAAGGCGGCCATCGGGGGGGGTGGGTCCTTGGGATGGATGGGAGCAACCGCCCTACTGGATATTCACTCCCCTCCAAGGTGTCACCCAGTGTGGTCCACACCCCGCACCCCCTTAGTAACACCCCTACTTACATAGGTACATACATCTCCCATCTTGGCTCTCAGTTCTGATCTCGCCAGCAAGAGGTAGCCTTACCTGCCTTCCAAGGCTCAGCCTGTCTGGCAGTGTCCCATCTGGCCCTATGGCCTCCAGGAAGTTGGATGGCACCAGGCCCTTCCGTCCATTTATCTCCGCCTGTGGAAGGAAAGAGGAGGGAAGGACCTCTGTAGCGGAGATCTGTGGCTAGAGCTCTCAAAGCTCAGGGGCAAAGAAATGTTGGGACCACCACATTTTGCGGGAAAGGGGTGATGGATGAGTGCATCAAGTTGGAACCGTGATGGCCACGGAAACAAACTTAGGGCCACATATGTAGCCCACAGTCCACATTCTCGGAAATTTTGTCCTTGGGGAGCTGGGTCTGTTTCGCCTGGAGAAGAGAAGGTTGAGACGTGGCATGATAGCCCTGTTTAAACATTTGAAGGGATGTCATACTGAGGATGGAGCAAGCTTGTTTTCTGCAGCTCCAGAGACTAGGACACTGAACAATGGATGCAAAAGGAGATTCCACCCAGTTCAGTTGAGTTCATACGGTCATAGACCAGCACAGGTGAAAGATTGCACCCAAATATTAGGAAGAACTTTGGGCAGTAAGAGCTGTTGGAATAATATGCTGCCTCGGAGGGTGGTGGAGTCTCCTCCTTTGGAGGTTTTTAAGCAGAGGTTGGATGGCCATCTGTCCCAGGGAGGGCTTGGGTTGTGTCCTCCTGCATGGAAGAAGGGGGTTGGACTGGATGACCTTTGGGGTCACTTTCAAGTCTATCACTCTATGGTTCAACCCTGTGATATATGGCTGCCTGGACAACATGGACCGGAAAGAAGGCTTGGCACTTACGTAATAGAAGCCATCATCATCCAGAGAACTGAGGACGGTCACAATGTCCCCTGCGCAAAATCTTAGCTCAGCCTGAGAGGAGACACAAAAAAACATGGGACGCAAAACAACGTGGGTTCAGATTGACAGAGTCCCATTCAAAACAGGAGAGAGGGCAAGCTAAGAGATACTCTGGTCAATGGCAATACTCTTGGTCAGTGGGTCAGTGAATACATTCCAAATTTGGGTCTGAAATTTCAAAGAGCCATCTCAAGCACCAAATTCTGTAAGTCTAGCTTCTTTCAGGAGCACTTTTCTTTTTTGAGCCACTCCACTCAGCCATGGAATCCCATTGGCCAACCTTGGACAAGTCACACTCTCTCAGCCCCAGAAAATCCCACAATAAGGCGATCTGCCTTAGGGTTGCAATAAGTCGGAAACAAATTGGAGGCACACAAAAACAAATTCACAGACCTTGGATAGAGATACTGTTAAGCAGACCAAATGCAATAACCTACAAAATAATAATAATAATAATAATAATAATAATAATAGAATATGACTTGCCCAAAGTCACAAGTGGGTTTTTATGGCTGGTAAGGATTTGAGTTGCAGTCGACATTCAAACCATGCTGGCTCTCAATCCAATTAAGTGCTCCTGAAAGAAGATAGAGCTGAAATCCAAAATAATTCTGGAAATGAAAAGTGTTGGAAATGTAAAAAGACAGTTGGAACATTTTACCATCTTTGGTGGGAGTGCAGAGAAGCTACGAAATTTTGGAAAGCAATGCAAAAGAAAAGTTCTGAAATTTTAAATATACAAATACCATTAGATCCATCTCTCTTCCTCTTGAATATAACAAATTCGATCGAAACTAATGCAGAAAAAAATTACAAAAGGCAACTACTATACATAGCCACAACTGCTAGAATCATCTATGCAAAACATTGGAAAAAAGAAAATAGCCCATCAGAAAAGAAGGGGAAGATAAAATGAGAGAAGCCATAGAACTAGATACGTTAACAGCATTAATGAAAAATAAATCAAAAGAAGATATAGAAAAGGATTGGCAACCGTTCAGAGAATATTGGAAAATGGAAAAATTGATATTATGATTGGTAAACTCCAATAAACAGGGAACCTAACAAAGGAAAAAAGAGATGATTACAAATGTAAAACACAGGACATGAAACAAAAATGAAGTAAAAGTGAGATAAAAAGAGAATAATTATTAAATAAAGGTTTCATAAGAAATTTTTTAAAATATTGCTGTTTCCCGCCCCGATTGCCATGCAGAGGGGCGGGCTATAAATAAAAATTTATTATTGTTATATTATTATTAAAAATCTTAAGATAGTGAGTAAGATTAAGGAAGTCAAAGTAACAAGATTTGAAAAGGTTATAGTAAGAAGGAAAGCAAAAAGTTACGTTAAAAATTATGTTAGTGTTTGATTGTTACTGTTTTAATGTAATGTTTTTTTATGTATGCTGTGTATATATGTATATGTTATGTATATGTTAAACAAATTAAAAAAAAAAGAAATCTAAGATAAGTAACTTCTCCAAGGGCCTTTGCAGACTGCCAGAAATAGTGCAAATTGAGTCCACTTTAACTGCTAGGGAATCATGGGAACTGTAGTTTATTGTGGCACCAGAGCTCTCTGACAGAGAAGGCTCAATGTCTCAGAAAAAAATACAGTTCCCATGATTCCCTAGCAGTTAAAGTGGCCTCAATTTGCACTATTTCGGGCAGTCTGCAAAGGCCCCAAGTGTCCTGTCCAAATCCGCCATGTCCGTACCGACAAACCTGACCCATCTTCCTAGAGGAGCAAGAATGAGCAAGGACTCACCTCTGCGTCTGGGTTGGGAGAGTTCTCCTGGGGATTGTAGTCAAAGATGGCCAACATAGTCCTTGGAGTGTCCTCCTCTGAGCTAAGATCCTGAATTTCATGCGTCCCTAAATAGAGAAAAGGAGATGCTGAGTCCTTCGTGGAAAGAGCTGGTCCACAGATCAAGGAGGAGGTTGTCGCAGGAAGCGTACAAACAATCCCCCAATAACTTCATAGCATAGCCCTACGTGTGTTTATATTAAGGATGCCAATTCTTAACAAAATTACTCAATAATACTTCTACCTCTTCCTTTTTCTCTCTCTCCTTCCTTATGTCCTAAATAAATAAATGTAAAATAATATATTATACATTATACAAGAAGAAGAACAAGGGAAGAAGAAGAAAAAAAAGAAGGAAATGGAGTAAGAAGAAGATTGTATCGTGGAAGGAGAAGATAAGTAATGCTCTAAAGTAACTTTTTAAAAAGGAAAGAAAAGGGGGGAAAGGACATTAAAAGCAACAAGAAAGAAGAAAAGAGATGGGTGTGCAATTTGATAGTAGGAATGTTTAAGAATGGTTCATTATGTACATATCAGTTTGGCTTTCTGTTTTGGTCCTTGTTTCTTGGATTTGTTTGTTTCAGAATGGAATAATAATAATAATAATAATAATAATAAATTACTCAATCATAAAGACTTGGATTTAATAAATGAAGAATGGGCTCCAATAGAGAGATACATTAAAGAAAACTGGATGTAAATGAGCTAAGATACTAAGATGGAAGAGAACATTTATGGTTTCCTAGTAAGAATCGTAAGACATTAAAATTTAAGATAGATACTTAAAGAACAACTGAACAAATGTAGGTACTCACTGTTGAAGAACTAAAGGAAGGTTGTATGTATTGTAAATAGAACAATAGAACAGTAGTAATATAATATGTATTGTAAATATTATTTTAATTATGCAGTAAAATATTAAAAAAAATATATATTAAGGATGCCAATTCTTTGCTGGTTCCATCCTCAAAAGAAGCAACAAGAACATCTGGCTGTTTTTTCCCCCCATTTTGAGAAAGTTCTTAAACTTTCTTTGTTTTAACTTGTTGCGATGTTTTAACTTGTTGTACGCTGCCCCAATTGCGCGGGATAAAAATTATTATTATTATTATTATTATTATTATTATTATTATTATTAAACAACCGTGCAGTTTTCAAAGACTATTCACAGATCAGGACTTATTCTGCGCAAAATTCACATGTGGATCTTTTGCGCAGAAGACAGGCTTTTCTGCGCACGAAACTGCAAGGAAACGCTTTTTCCTGTATAAAAAAACAGTGTTTTCTGGGCAAAACTCAACCATCATTTCACAAATATGTCCATTTTGCACAGAAAAAGTCCCACATTGTGAAGATTCTTGTCAGCCCAGGATTCTCCGCATTGTGGCTTCTTGTTTATTTGAGAAACACGTTTTCCAACAATTTCCCCAATATTTGCAAAGATTCCTTCCACTCCAGTTTGTTAAACCTTATTGTGTTCACTGTCCTTCTCCCTATGAGAAATATCCCTATCTTTTTTGGGGGGAAAATAGATACTAATACCTGATCTGAAGTTTGCAATTTGAACAAACCTATATTCTGCAAGTGTTAAAAGAGGTTGCCTACATTATTTTAGCAATTTAGTTATTGTAGTTGAGAACCATTAGTCTAAAGGAATGGATGGCAGTCTCTCATCGCTTTTAAAATTAATCCCGTAAAAACAATTTTAAAAATTGAAGTTGGGGCAGATCCCAAAACGTATCTATTAAATATAATAGAAAATGAAGAGTTAGAAAAAAATATATATGGTAAGCTTATGTTTTATTTTATTGTAGCAGCAAGAACACTGTTGGCGAAATATTGGAAAAGTACGGAGATACCGGACTTAGAAGAACGGAAACTGAAAATATACGATTATTATGCGATGGATAAATTAACGTGTTTGTTAAACCAAAAATCTCTGGTGAAATTTAATTTGGATTGGGATCCATGGATAGGATATATAAAGAAGGAAGATGATAATATAAATAAGGTATTAGATTGTTCATATAGATATAGACTCCAGAAAATATGGCTGAATGGTTACTTTAGTTATTCACTTATTTAAGGTTGATGTTGACTTATGGGAGAATTATATTGAATAGATTAGTTTTTGAAAATAAGAGGACTGGATAGTGAATAGAATAGAAATAAAGCGGGTTGAGTATTAATAGTTGGAACTTAAGTTGTAACTTGATGAAAATATAATAATAAATTATTTACAACAATTATAAAGATATTGGATATGGGATAAAGTTATAGTTAAGATTATATATAGAAAGTACGATGAGACAAACGAATGTTAAGGATCTTAAGAAATCAGGAAGTTGTTTGTTATGTCTTAACTATTAGTGTTTTTGTTGTTTGTGATGTTGTTAATGATTTGTTCTATATGTATTTTAATTCAATAATTTTTTTTTTTAAATTAATCCCACATCTTCTCCTTGGCTGAAAATATATATATATATATGGTATTTTCAGCCCAAAGGGACACTTACCAAGAAGTTCGCCTTCTTGCTTGTTCCGTTCCACTGTCGAGACAAAAGATATTGTAAGAGGAACACTCTTCTTTGTCAGCTCAAAAAAAGACCCAAGATGACTTTGCTGAAGAGCTTACAATCATGGAGATGTGCAAAAGTGTGCAAAAAAAATGGTGTCTTTAAAGTGGGAATGAAATGTAAGGAATGGACGTGACTGGGAGATGTCAACAGTACAGTTATAATACAGACCTTTCTTGGACCGCCGAGGCTTCGGAGGGTGAACTCCTGGCTGCCGGTGAGGCAGAGAAAACCCACCATTGTCTGGATGAACGGAAAAATAAGTAAAACCCAACATGTTAGCCACCGGTATATCCAGGAATGTCACAAATCAAAGAACAAGGTCTGCAAGCCAATTGTTTGCATTTTTTTAAAAAAATGTTTTTGGATTTGGGAAGGCACCACTGTGACTGTGAGACAGTGTAATGCAATGGCTTGAGCATCGTGTTAGGACTTCAGGAGACCAGAGATCAAATCCTTGCTCAGCCCTGGAAACCCAATGGGTGACTGTGGACAAGTCACACTTTCTCAGCCTCACAGGAAGGCCATGGCAAACGGACAAGTCTTGAGAGCCATGGGCAAGTCACATTCTTTGAGCCTTAGAGGAAATCCATGGCAAACCTCCTCTGAACAAATCTTGCTGCAAAACCCTTGCAATAGCTTTGCCTTGGGATTATCGTAAGTTGGAAATTACTTGAAGGCACTCAAGAACAAACAGAAAAGCATGCTTTCGGGTATGTGGACACCTTGAATACTGTGAATTGCCTATTGATGAAAGGTTACTTACAGTTTACCTAGTGGCTTGAAGCCTGTTTGCAGCTGTTGGAAAGTAATATCTGACACCTGACAGAAGAACAGAGAAAACCTGAAAGCCAGCCTGACTTGGGAAGCTGAGAAAATTTAAGGTGGAGTTCTGGAGTGCTCCAAAGGACCCAAATGCTAGTCTTCCAAGAGTTTTGGCCTTCATAACTATAGAAGCCTCAGCCACCTTGGTTAATAGTCAGGGACAATGGGAGCTGAAGTCCAAAAGATCTGGAGGATCAACAATGACCAACACTAGTGCTTTGAGAACCTGAGATAGCACCTCTATATTTGCTGCCTGCAATTCTGTAGTGGTGCCCTTGGGGTTTCAGGAGCACTTAATAATGTTTAGCCCAATAGACAAAGGGAGAGTAAATTCAGAAGATCTTGGGATTGATCTTGCCTTCTGCTAGATCAGAGGTAGGCGACCTTTCCCCTTTAAGGGCCGAGGGACTTCAGCTCCCAGAATCCCAGGAGCTATTGGCCAACTTGGGACTATTGGCCAACATGGCTGAGGCTTCTGGGAGCTGAAGTCCCTCGGCCCTTAAAGGGGAAAGATTGCCTACCCCTGTGCTAGATGTCCTACAGAGTGTGCCAACCCTTGAAAATGAAAAACCTTAAGCCACTGGATTCAAGCCATTTCCTGTCCATTCTCCAGCAAGATTTAAGCAGGCAAAGCAGGGAGGGGGAATTCAACCAAATAGAGCACCTAGACTTTCCACCAGCATGTCAGTAGAGATGCAACCTTCTTTTAGGAGCTGCTTCCTGGCACTCTCGCTCTCCACTTGGACCTCGGAGATCATGTTGCAAGGGATGTACCCCATTCGGCCGGCACACTCCCCCCTGTAGAAGCCATCCGCATCCTTGTGGCCATAGACCTGAGAGAGAAAGGGAGAGGCATAGTCACTGGTGAGCTGCGGTGGTTGGTGAGTCTCTTGTAGATGAGGTGCTGAGTCCATTCCAGGTTTTGGCTAGTTTTAAAGGAGGTCTCCAAAATGTTGAGTGTAGTTAGAAAGTAGTTAGCATTCAGCACCTTGGATAGGTAGTTAGACTGTAGTTGGAGTTCAGCACCCTGGACAGCTCCTTTAAAGCCTGAGTGGATTCATTGGTCCACTGACATGGGATCTATCCAGTACCATTGTCGATGGCAGAACTGACAGTGGGTTGGAAAAGATGTTGCTCCTTACTATGTAAATCAGGATGGGGAAAGTGAGTCTCCATGCATCCCCCAGTACTCTGTTCTGCAGCTGAAAAACACCAAAAGCCTTCACCTACACAGCCATAAAAACTTGGCGGATTAGGTCAACTTGTCCTCCTGACTCCTCCAAACCTGAAAACAGCTGTATTTTGAGGATTGAAGTCTGTTGGCAATATACACACACACACATATCTGGAAGTTCATCAGCGACTCACCACAGATCTAGTTTGGCCAAACGTTCTGGAGAAACTGACATCTTGCTTTGTGACACCTGGGTCAATAGCCATAAAAATATTATCCAGCTGTGGAAATTCAGGACCTGTCGCTGAGTCTCTGTTCTTACCTTCAGAATCTGGCCTTCCTGAAAGGGGAGTTCCTCTTCCGCAGCGTCAGAGTTCGGAGACATTGAGATGGGGTCGTAGTCAAAGAGGGCCACAAAGAGTCGTGGGGAATCCTCCTCGTCCATCGTTTCTGGGGATGGACTTCTCCAAGGACCTGCCAGAGATGGAGAAATGGCTATGCTCAGCCCAGAGTGTATTTTCCTCTCCTCTGCTAGTGCAACTGAATTCCCACCCTTGGCGCTATGCTAAAGTGACTCAAGAAACTATAACTCACCAGAATTGGTGCGGGGAGGTGCAATTCCTTCTCGATTTTTCCTCCGGGGCCTCCTGCCTCTTCTGGTTGGAGCCCGCCAAGATGTTGAATTCAATGGCTCCGTTTCAATGTCCCCTGTCCCCTGCAAGAGAAACAGCAGCTGACTCAATTGCAACCTTCCCAAGTCTTTATTTCCACCAAAATTTTGGCTACAGCTGTGGCAGCTGGTGGCTCCCAAGTCAGCGAGGAAGGGAATCCACTCCTGGCTTCGATTCGGGCATTAAAGGCGCTCTCCAAGGTGCCAAACTGCATTCTTAAATAGCTTCGGCACCTTGGAGAGCTGGAAAATACCTGGAATGGATTCCCCACCTCATTGACATGGCAGCCGCTAACTTCACAGAGAGAAGAACACAAAAAGCAAAGCACTAAAATGCAGTATTTCTCTTCTTTCTACCAAAATGAGATCAGAGGCATCGGCTATTTTGGCACCAAGGCACAGATATCAATGCAGGGAATACATCCCAATGACCAAACACTCTCATGAAAATGGATTCTACATTTGGGTTTGGGTTTGGGTTGCATCCTATGAGTTCAAATTGTCTTTTCCATGTGCCCTACTAGGATCTTCCACATCTATTTTCCAACATCATTTAGGTGAAATGATGATGATATAATCTTATATTCCTGCTCATTTTTTTATATGCTTTCTGATGGATCATTCTTTTTAAAATTTTGTCAGAAGGGTAGGTGGTGATGGCGGTGATGATGATGATGATGATACTACTAATATAATAAATTTTGTGGTATATGTTTAGTGGATAATTCTTTTTAAAATTGTAAGTGGCCTTGAGTCCCAACTTTGGCAGAAATGTGGGATACAAATTAATAATAACAATACTACTACTACTACTACTACTACTACTAATAATAATAATAATATAATGTCAAATGGGAGCTTTCATTTTGCAGGACCCTTCTAAAAGTTTCTTTGGAGAAGAGGAATACTGCATTGGGCACATTTAGCAAGCGACGCCCAGACGGCCATTGATTCTGGAGCCAAACACGAGAGAAGCCATGGAGAGTGCCACAAAATGCACCACAACCTCTGATCATTTTTTTTGGTACCCTTTATGGAAACACACAAGAGAGAAACCTCTCTGTTTTTGCCACACACTCAACACAAGAAGCAGAATGCAAACAAAGCGCAGGAGAAGCGAGAGGGGAAGCGCAGCCAGGATCACGGCCAGCATAGAGAGCATCTCACGGACCCATCTTGGGGGGTCCTCATGGAAAGGCCGGCCGGGCACGGCTCTCCGGAGAGAGGGGCTCCGCTCTAGGCTCCGACTCCGTTCCTCCGAGGCACCCGCTGCCATCGTCCTCTTCCTCCGGGAGAGCCTCCTGGGCGAATGTCCGGGTGATCCACTCCAGTCCATGCTCTCTTCCTCCCAGCTGCTGCATCTTTTCAGTTCTCTTGGTGCACCAGAGCGCACCGACCCGGATGGGCTGGAGGGTGAGGAGTCGCTCCATCTCTCCTCACAGTCAGTGGGAGACCCTTCCGCTCGGCCGTCCAAACTCAGTTGGCTTGCAGGGGTGGACGTGATAGTCAGGTCCTCTTCTGAGTCGTATTCAACATCAATCTCCAAACTCTCTGGGGTCAGACACAAGGGGAGGCCCCGGATGGCTTCACTCCTGGGCTCCTGGGGCATTGTCCTCCTGCGAGGAACTTGGCTAGGCCTTGGCCTCATCCAGCGGCACAGTTCGGACTCATCCTCCGCCCCGAGGCTGGTGATCACATCCAAATTCTCCTTCAGGCTCCGTGCCCTGTAAAGGCCTCCTCCTCCTCCTCCTCCTGTCTGGTGGGAGTTGCCCATTACAGAATGACTTCGGTCCGGGATAATTGTGTCTACTTTCTGCTTCCGTTTCTGCAATTTCTCCTTCCCGTAACCAGATCTCTTCCACTCCAAGGCAGACCTGATCCGCTCCTCTTGGCAATTCCCTTCCCAGCTTCCAAGGCAGGTTGGGGCTTCGTTCCCATCCTCTCTTCTGAACCTCTCCTGGAGGCCTCTTTCAGGAATATTTGGGTGCCTCTTTGGCTGAGATTTCAGGGGCCCCGAGAGCATCTCTGTCCTCCTGCGATGGCACAGAGGCTGGTTGGAGAAGTCCTCCGTGGTCTTCTTTTCTGGAGGGCTTGAAATAGCTCTGTGGGAGAGCTGCTCCCAGTCTTCTTCCTCTTCCTCAGTGACCTCTGGGATGCTAAACAAAACTTTGCTGCAATTTTTCTGCAAGGGCATCTCCAGGATCCGTTCCAAGATTTCTTCGTCACTATCAATATCACCAGAGTCGAGCTGTGGGTTCCAGCCCCCAAGACAAAGCCAGCAAAGAGAAAGCAGAGAAAGAGAAAGAAAGAAAGAAAGAAAGAAAGAAAGAAAGAAAGAAAGAAAGAGGAAATAGGCATTAAAAGGGGGGGTATGGCACCTACCGTTACTCCTTTAGAGGGCATTAAATGTGTTGGGTGTTGAACACCAATATTTGTAATAAGTAACCTCAACTAGTAAAGGACAAAAGCCAGGTAGACTCAGGCATCTTCCCTAACCCTCTTTTCTTTCTGAGTAGCTATTTCGGGAGATGTTGGTTGCAATCCTTAACCTCTACTTTCTTTCTCCTTCTTCTCCCAAAGGACAGATGTTATCTTTTTGTTGGATGATGCAGACATGTGTCTCCATGATGGCCTCTGCATTCATAAAATCCATCTCTTAGGGGCATCTGTGCACCAAGCCAGCTCTTAGGAGTCTCTCCACATTAAGACAGCTTTTAGGGACTTCACTGAATTAAGCCAGCCCTTAGGGGCTTCTATAAACTAAGCTAGGATTCCTCAATGAACTCTTACATTCTGCTATTTTATAAATGCTCAAAGTTCCTCTACAAAAAAGAGGAAGAAATAGGTTGATGGAGGAGGCTTGGTATATCAGTCGATGCAAAGTAAGAGGTGTGGCGAAGGCCTGAGCGTTTTATCTATTATTATAATTTTTATATCTCCCCCCGGCATTATGGACTCTCAGGGCAGCATATGATTAAAATCAGTTTAAACAATTTATCCTCTCTCTAGGATATATCCACACTGTAGAAATAAAGCACTTTAACTGCCACAACTCTATTTTGCAGAATCCTAGGATTTGGAGTTTGTTGTGGCACCAGACATGACAGACCAGGTTGACTCACCAAACTACAAATCCCAGGATTCCACAGGATGGAGCCACAACAGTTAAAAGTGGCGTCAAACCGCTTTATTTCTGCCGTGTGGAAGAACTGTCAGACTCTTTCCACAGGGCCTGAGCTATCCCCACTTCAGACCTCAAAATAACCAACGGAAAAACGAAACACTATACTCTTTGAGTCTGCCACAGTGCCACAAGTTAACTATTATTATTATTATTATTATTATTATTATTATGCCTGATCAGTTGGCCTTTGTTGTATATAATAATAATAATAATAATAATTATTATTATTATTATTTATATCCCACCCCTCTGCAGCGCAAAAATATTTGTTTTGCAATGAACTGATAATCGACGTCTAAAATATGCAACACAGAAACATAGGTAAATATAATTTCTTTTTTAAAAAATAAACAATGACAACACAGAGTTTTCGGCAGGAGAATCCTTTTGGCCTGAAAATTGGCAAAAGGCTGTTGGAAAGATCAGAAGAAGAAAAGTCCATTTACTAAGACGAAGACGACCAAGAAGGCGAGAGGTTGAAGGATGGACAGCTTTGGAGCAAGACTTCTTCTATGAACCTCGCTCAAGATCTTCTGTCTGAATGCAAGTCTTCTCTAGTGCAAATTTCTCTAGTGGAAGAACTTCAGCCTGGTTCACTGGGAGATCATTATTATTATTATTATTATTATTAATATTTTGCATCCTCCAAACTTCTCTGGAGTGTTGTGCGTTGCATGAAAAAGAAGAGAGATCTTGATAGAGAATTGGCTTCTTCACGCAGAATGGAGAAATTGGGCCAACGCGACGACCAGTCCAGAAATATTTGGATTGCAGAGATACAATTTCAGATCATAGGATCCAACCTGGTTATAGGAAAAGAATTCTGGACCCATTTTAGAGGCCAGAAAGGGTTAAAAACAAGGTCCTAAGCCTACAGAGAGGGTCTTCCCAGCTGCTTCGCTTTTTGCAAAAGATGCTCATACTTCTTGATAAAGAAAGAGGTGCGATGTGAAACTTCGTAAAACTTCTCTATGCAGCCTTGATGTTTAGAACCTTTTTCTTCTCTTTTCCAAAAAAAAAAAAAAAAAAAAGGATATTGTAGAAAAGGGGGAAAAGGACAATCACAGCACACTCCCTACCAGGAAAGTTTTGAGATTTTGGGGAGGCGGTGGGTGGATTTGCTGGGTTAGAAAACAAGACAACAGGTTTAAAATCTCAGGAGTGAAGCAGACAGACATTTACCTTCTCCGAACATAATCAGGATGGAAAGCTCTTCTCAGGAAATCTTCTTCTTTGGAGCACAACCTCCAGAATCCCCCATACTGGGGGATGCTGGGAGCTGCAGTCCAAGAAAGAAGCTTTCTCAGGCTCAGAAAGTACCTCCAGACATGATGCTTAAGTGAGTTGCAGGAATTCACTACCTGGAGTGCATCTAGATTGTAGGAATAATGCAGTTGGACCTCATTTTGACTGACATGGCTCCATCCTATGGAATCCTGGGATGTGTAGTTTTTTTGAGCCAACGGCACTCTTTGGTGAGAAGGCTAAAGATCTTGCAAAACTACAGATCCCATCGGATGCAGCTACAGCACTTAAAGTGGTATCAAAATGCATTATTTCTACAGTCTAGAGCAGGGGTAGGCAACCTTTCCCCTTTAAGGGCCGAGGGACTTCAGCTCCCAGAATCCCAGGAGCTATTGGCCAACATGGCTGAGGCTTCTGGGAGCTGAAGTCCCTCGGCCCTTAAAGGGGAAAGGTTGCCTACCCCTAGTCTAGAGAGTGGCTGGTGACGTCTCCTTCATTGAGACAGTGAATTTATACTGGGCTTTAAAAGGAGTCGAACCCTGAACCCCAAATTAGGCTCATCATCATCTTGAATAGCTCAGAGAGGGTTCCCTACCCTCCTGACATAGGAACCACCAAGACATGATGATGTTCATTGAGGTTTTTCTTTTTAAAGGAGACTAATTCATGTTCATCACTGCCCAAATTTGCAATGGACATACCTTCTCTCCATTTTCTCGGCTGTGATAGTCGCCCAGTTTCCATTTTGGGGCTGTCGTCTGCCTACGTGATCCGCCATGCTCTTCCTCATCCTCTTCCTCTTCCTCCTCCTCCATAATATCAGAGAGGTCTGAGTTCCGATTGTGGTCCGTCAACAAGTTCAGGGGCCGGTTGCCCGGATCGGACCTTTTCTCGCCCTGCTAGAGAGAGAATTCAAAAGGATTCAACGCATGAATCTGCTCAAGTTTTAAGATCCTCAGAGGATCCCATAGGCTACGTTCACACTGCATAAATAATCCAGTTTGACACCGCTTTAACTGCTGTGGCTCAGTGCTATGGAATACTAGGAACTGTAGTTTGTTGTGGTCTGACAAAGAAGGCTAAATTTCTCAGATAACAGAATCCCCTAGTATTGAGCCATGACAGTTAAAGTGGTGTCAAACTGGATTATTTCTGCAGTACGGGTGCAGTTTTAGGGTTTTTGCAGACTGCCAGAAATAGTCCAGCTTGAGACCACTTTAACGGCCCTGGCAATTGTAGTTTTTTTTCTAAGACATTGAGCCTTCTCTGTCAGAGAGCTCTGGTGCCACAATACACTACAGTTCCCATGATTCCCTAGCACTGAGCCAGGGCACTTAAAGTGGTCTCAAGCTGGATTATTTCTGGCAGTCTGCAAAGGCCCTACATCTCACCCCCCCTTAAAGGCACATTTGGATACGAAGCCTTCTCTGTGGTTACTCTCCGCCTGTGGAACTCCCTGCCACCGTAAACTAGGCTGGCCCCTTCTCTACTCTCCTTCTCATGGCCAGCAAGGAGCCACCACCGAAATGAAAAACAAAGCCTCTTTATCCCTCGAAGACAGAGGACTAACCTCTCGCCTGGTCCGGGGAACCAGCATGGTGGAATCATCCCTGGGGGTCTCCTTCAGTAGCATCACCCTCCCTGAAGGCCCAGAAGCCACGGGATCCGGGGTTCGCTTCTCACTTTGGGCCGATTCTCCAGAGCGATTCTCGCCTTTGCTGGGGGAAAGCGTTTTCTCTGCCGGACAGCTTTGAGCATCATCTCCTCTTCTTTCAGATGATGGCTCTTTGGACTCCGGTTCTATAGAGGAGTCCAGATCCATTTTCAAGTTGTCTCTGATGCTCTTTGCCTCCGTTTCTCCCATGGCAAGAAGAGGCTCCTAGGGAAGAAGTAGCTGGAGTCAGCGAAAACAAACCATGCAGCGCTAAGCGTGTAGTTAGCAATCGCTGACTTGTTTGGAGGTAAGGAATATTCTCCAACATTCTCTGATGGTATCAGTGGATTCACTGTGGATGGAGCTCATCTCAGTGGAACAAAGGGCCTTTACAGACTGCCAGAAATAATGCAGCTTGAGGCCACTTTAACTGTCCTGGCTCAGTGCTAGGGAATCACGGGAATTGTAGTTTTTCTGAGACTTCTCCATCAGAGAACTCTGGTGCCATAATAAACTACAGTTCCCATGATTCCCTAGCACTGAGCCAGGACAGTTAAAGTGGTCTCATTGTTTATGGCAGTCTGTAAAAGCCCAAAGGATCCAGATTCTGGGTCACTTTAATGGAGATGTTTATGGTGCTGAACATATTCCTACTAGATTCATCACCATGGAGAGCTCTTTTAAAGCCTGGGTTTTTGATATATGTTATAAGAATTACAAGTGATTAAAATGAAAAATGAAAAAGACAGATTACAGAGAAACATATGGAAAAGAATTGTATATCAAAAATGATATACAATATAAAAGATAAATTTAGTTAGGCAAATAAGGTGAACTCAACCGGGAAGTATTTTATGTTATATATATGTGTTGTAATTAATGGTTTGTTTGTAATGTTTTATTTTATTGTTTTTAATTGTTTGTTTCCCAATAAAAAAAATAAAGCCTGGGTTTAAACCTGCTGGATGGCTTTAATGGAGATATCCATGGTGCTGAATGGATTCTTAATAGGTTCAGCACCATGGGCAACTCTTTTAAAGCCTGGGCTAAAACCTACACTACACTGCTGCCCTAAATAGATCCCTCCTGCATCATTTGAGTTTTCCATTTCCCCCCAGGTCCCTTCCTCCTCCAAAAAGCATTGCAACATCCATCGTGCTTACCTGGTTGTCTTCTCCAGAGTCCTTCTGGGCAGCCTCTTGGAGCTCACCTGGTTCTTTGGTCACCATGCAACCTGGAGATGGCACAAGGCAATCCCTTTCTCTTTGGGGCAGAGGACTCATTTCTGGCGGCATCGCCTGCCATCCATGGGTCAAGGGAACCCTGACTGGAGAGGCCAGCTGATTCTGGGATGTCTCGCCAACTGAAGCAATCCCAGATTTATTACCATTGCTAGGCTGGGAGGTGAATTTGGCAACTGGATTGTTGATGGCAGAAGCGGGATCGACCCCACACGCTTTTGGGTGAGTCTGGCTGGGGAGGAAAGCCCGTCCATCCCCACGGGAAACACGAGAGGTGAGGCAGCTCAGTTCTGGTTGTGAAGAAGGACCATTGAGGTCTTCCAGCAAGGCCAAGGGGATCTGAGCTGGCACCGAATCCGAGGACTCTCCATAAAGAGACACCGTTCTCACGGACACTTCCCGAGAGGCCTGGAGGATCTGCAGCTGGGAAACGTCGGCCAAAACACTGCCAGCTGTTGGAGAGGTAACTTCCATCACCTGCAACAGGAAGAGGAGAAAAACAAACATGATTTGCTGGCAAAATTGGTGGCTTCCATGTTAGGAGGGCAGTGAATCCATCTGGCTCTACATGAGCTCTCCAAGGTGCTGGATTCCTTAAGGAATCAGGTTCAGCACCTTGGAGAGCTCTCATAAAACCCAAATTAAAACCTGGAGTGGATTTGTTGCCCCACAGACATGACAGCCGCTAGACACAATTGCTAATTCCAGATAACAATATAGTTACAGTATGATGAATTTCCTGCCTTTCTCATACTGGAACTTACTCACTAGCTTTTGCAAAACCAAAGTAAAAAAAATGGAAAAGAATAATTTCAGCCTTAGCAAAACAATTGGTTTCCAAGTAACTGGAATTAAGGTGTGAAATCATGACACTTTGGGTCTTCTGTTCATTCTGTTTAGTGCTTTTAAGCAAAACAAACAGAAATCAAAAGTCCCCCCATAAACACACCTCCCAATTTTGTCTGTGCCTGATGAAAGCTTGATACCTTCTGTCCGTCGGCATACACGGCATAGCCAGTGACCCGCACTCCGTTGGATGACCCTTCGGCATCAATAGTGACCGGCAACCAGCTGATGATCAGAATGCCAGGACTGGGTCCGGGTTCCACTCGGACATCTAACGGAGCATCTGGAGACCCTGAGAAGGTGGGAGGGGAACGAATTTGCAAAAATAGTAGCACACGTTGCAAGTAATTTGTCAAAATGAGAGTTATAGAAAACGCAGCCCAGAGTCAGAGCTTGGAAAGTTACAGGCAAGTTCCTATATGGCAGATAGACTCATAGAATCCTAGAGTTGGAAGAGACCCCAAAGACCACCCAATCCAACCCCCTTCTGCCATGCAGGAAGAAACAATCAAAGCACTCCTGATAGATGGCCATCCAGACTCTGTTGGAAAACCTCCAAAGAAGGAGATCCACACCCTCCGAGGCAGCTATTATTCTACTGTCGAACAGCTGTAAGGTTTTCCTAATGGTTAGGTGGAATCTATTTTCTGTAGTTTGCATCCATTACTCCATGTCCTAGCCTCTGGAGCAGCAGAAAACAAGCTTGCTCCATCCTTAAGGTGACACCCCTTTAAATATTTAGACATGACTATCATGTCACTCCTTAACGTTCTCTTCCTCAGGCTAAACATAATGGTAGTGAGGAAGTCGCACACTCTTAGCCTCAGAGGATGGCAATGGCAAACCTCCTTTGAAAAAACATGATGAGAAAACTCCTTACGGTTGCCACAAGTCAGAAATAACTTGAAGGCACACACCAACAATCATGCCAACCTTTAACCTTCGCTTCCCGAGGCTAAACATACCCAGCTCCCTAAGCTGCTCTTCCTAGTCAGGACTAGGATTAGCCCACATATATATCTAAGTTAAAGAAAAGGAATGATTAAAGAGCTTGCATGATTTTACAAGAGGGAGAGGTGGTCAAGATTCTCACTCAGGCCTCTAGGGATGGACTACATGCCTCTTGTGGTCCTTCCCCAGTCAACGATTCCATACTCACCTGCTAGAGCTGTTGTGAAGTGGATTTCCGAGGCTAAAGGTTGCTCCTGCTTCTCCTGGCTGGACTCCCAGAATGTCCACTCTGGCTGGACTTCCACCTTGGCAGTGTAGGACGTCTTCGGGTTCAAGCAACGGAAAGTGTAGCAGTAGACCCCTGGCTTGGTTACGCCATGCTCCTCCCCGTTGAGGTACACGGTGTGGGGAAAATTACTGTTGCAAGGGGCCCAGGAGATCTTGGCTGAGGTGGCCTCGACAGTCTGTGCCATGAGCTGGCCAGGTGCTAAGGCAAAGTCCTTCCCGACCAGGAAGGTGCACCGAAGGCGATCGGACGTCCCGTTCTCCGAAACGCTTTGGACCGAGATGCGGTAGGCTTTCGTTTTCAAGTCCAGCTTCTCCAGCACGGCTTTCGTCTGGGAGCCAGCCTTCACGTTTTGACGGAGTTCGGCATCCACGTAGACGTGGTAGTTCTGGACCTCGGGGAAGCCGGCGGGCAGGTAAGGAGGATCCCACCCCACCACCAAACCGGAGCCAAGTTCTCGGATCAGGGTCACCTTCCCAGGGTAAGGCACGGCTGAGATCGGAAAACCTCCCTCCCTCGGATCCCCTTCCAGCCTCGATGGGACGGTGCTGGCGGTGCTGGGTTCGTTGACGGAGAGGTCACTCCTCTCCCCGCTGCTGAGGCTGGTGCTGAGGAAACTCCGGTCCAGAGGCGAGCTTTGGGAAAGGTCATTCAGCTCACCGGGCAGGAAGGTCACCAAGTCATCGTCTGAAACCCTTTCCACAAAGTTGGATGGCACCAGGCCTCTGCGGCCATCCATCAATTCCCCTGAATGGAAGAACATGAAAATATGAGCACTATGGGCTGTGCTGAGATATTTCATCACCTGCAGTGAAGGAAAGAGGGCTTTTTTGGTCTCCGTTTCACCCTTTAGTGACTGGGTACTCCCATGTTAATGGGGTAGTGAATTATAGAATCCTAGTGTTGGAAGAGACCCCAAAGGCCATCCAATCCAACCCTCTTTTGTCATGCAAGAAGGCACATAAAATCCTAGATT
Source organism: Phrynosoma blainvillii (assembly GCA_026167975.1). Taxonomy (NCBI): domain Eukaryota; kingdom Metazoa; phylum Chordata; class Lepidosauria; order Squamata; family Phrynosomatidae; genus Phrynosoma; species Phrynosoma blainvillii. The sequence continues at coordinate 16,086,203 of JANUYF010000014.1, forward strand.
TGGAAGAGGATAGTAGGAGGGGATGCTGGTTCAGCCCGTCATTATAAACCTCCATGGAGGAAAAGGGATTCCTTTTCATATTTTGGGGGTGCACCGCAATGCTCTTGCCCTGCTGCATCCCATACCTTCAAAGAACCCATCTTCATCCATTTCTCCATAGACGTAAATATACTCTCCAGCAGTCAAGGGGAGCTCTGCTTCAGGGTTTTCGTTGGGACCGTCAAAAGGGTTGTAGCTGAAACAGGCGCAAGGAGAACGGTTTGGAGAGGTCAAGGGTCTTCCTAAGCAGGCAACGAAGGGCCACCAGAAGACAGCAGAAACATTCCTCATGGACTGTGCTAGCTAAGTTACTATCTTGGGAGAACAACTCCCCAAATCCCCAAACTGGCATGGATAGGGGATTGTGGGCAGTGTCACCTGAAATGTAAGGTGCAGAGCTCATGAAGGTGTCTCTTAGGAGAGGAGGCTCTCCATTTGGGGAAGAACTTCCACAAGAATGTTGACTTGATGAAAGAGTAGAATGGAACCCACCTTTCCATATGTGCCTTTATGGACAACATTAGGAAATAATGAATTCCACCATTGCAAAAGGGGAGGGGAAGGTGGGACTCTGAAAACCATGTTCCACTGACCCTACCTGTATCGAGCGAGGAAGACTCGGAGTTTCCCCAGCCGGTGGTTTTCCGGTTCTGGAATGAGAGAGACGCTGTCTATGTCCAGCTCTTCCATCTCGCTGGCTGTGTCCACCTTAGAGAAAGCGGAAGGAGACAAAAGGAGGGTATTTTGAAATCAGCAGCATTTAGAGCAGGCTGATCTCACTTTTAACCAGCATGGCTCCTTCCTAAGAAATACTGGGATGTGTAGCTCTAGTCGACCACCACCCTTCCAATCCTAAAGTAATTCAAGAAGCTAGATTTGGGATTAAATCAGGGTATTTTGGTAACCGGGAACGTTCATTCTAGGGCTGCATCTGCACTACAGAAATAATGCAGTTTGAGAATAAGACTACATCTTTATTGAATAAGTCTTCAGACCGTTTCAAACACAATGCAGTTTGAGACCGCCTTTAACTGCCGTGGCTCAATGTTATGGGATTTCGGGGATTTGTAGTTTTGGGAGTTATTAAGCCTTGTTCTGGGGTGGCAGAACAAACTACAAATCCCAGGATTCCATAGCATTGAGCCATGGCAGTGAAAGTGCCATTAATATGTCATTTGACCCTATATAAGAAGATGACTTTGCCTAACCAGTACCAGTGCATGGGAAATGTTATTTTTTGGAGTGGGGGGCAATTCTTATAATACCCCCATTTCCCAGGGGGTTGTAGTCTCGCACCCAGAACTAACCTCCGGGGTTGGGCAAGATTTTGGGCTGGTGGTGGGTATGGATTCGGATCTGGAAGAACTGGACTGGGATTCCGGTTTCTTGACCGATTTCCGGTTGGCAATGGGAGGAATGAGGATATCTGGACTTCTGGCCGCAGCGGATGCCGCAGGATTTTCGGGGAGCCAAAGTCCAGGCAGGAGAGTTTCTTCAACCTCCTCAGGTTGTATTTTCTGGCTGCACCGAGGAGGAGACGCTGGGAGCAACCCTCGATCTGAAACCAAACATTGGACATTACAGGCAGAGTTTGGAAAGGATTGTGATTCTATTATATTTGGGACATCTCATATTCAAATTTCTAATAATGCAGAAGGAATGATTAAAAATACTGAATGACACTTAAATCTAACAAAAAACCCAAAAACGGTCCTCAAAATTCCACCTGAGTTTACTAAACTAAATTTACCAAATGCATCTGAGGAAGTAGACTTAACATACATCCTCGACTATAAGTCGACTTCACGTATAATTCGAGGGTAGGTTTTTTGGGGCCAAAATGATGGATTTGGATATGATAAGTTGATGGTAAAACTTGGGTGCATGTAACAAAGGATAAAAAGGATGAAGCAAAGGAAAACAATGCCAAAGAATTTACAAAACTGTTTCTGCTCAGTCTAAAAGCAGAAGAGAGTCAGTGCTTCCAAGAGAGATTATGCTCTTGCCTTTCAGAAGGGGATGGTTCCTTTTTAAATAAGAGCTAAAGTACAGTATTTACATTGAACCAATGGATAAGTCGACTCAGTTTTTTGGGGGTCGATTTTTTGACTGAAATTTCTAGACTTATACATGAGTATATACAGTAAGTCTACGAAAGCTCAGGCAGCCAATTTCTTTCTTTAGTTCAGGAGTAGGCAACCTTTTTTCCCCTTTAAGGGCCGAGGGACTTCAGCTCCCAGAATCCCAGGAGCTATTGGCCAACATGGGACTATTGGCCAACATGGCTGAGGCTTCTGGGAGCTGAAGTCCCTCAGCCCTTAAAGGGGAAAAAAGGTTGCCCACCCCTGCTCTAAGTGACCAATGGTTTGAGTGTTGGACTATGACTATGTTCAACTCCCAGCTTGGCCATGGAAACCCACTGGGTGACCTTGGCCAAGTCACACACTCTCAGCCTCGGAGGAAGGCAAAGGCAAACCCCAATCTCCGACTCACCTTTCTCCATGCGGCCATGATCCAGACGCTGGGGAGGAGGAGATGGAGAGATGGGGCAGGAGGCAAAGGTGACCTCCGACATTACCATGGCGGCCGAGGGGGAAGAGGAGTGCGGCGGCGGGGGTCCGATTTTTGCGGTTTGGAGCCGAAAGCGCTTGAGCTCTTGGGAGAGGAAGTTGAACTGTTCGGTGTGGTTCCGGCACTGGTTCTCCAGCTCTCTCACGCGGGCCTGAAAGGGAAGAAAAATGGACATTTTTCAAGTTGGGGAATGCAAGGAGCAGCTCAACCGAGGTTGAGATCCATCGACCAGAAAGGCCATGGGGCACATGGGACCTCCAATAAACTTTTTACCATAATGGAAGTCCCCTCCATTATCGGAACAGCAGCTAACTTTAACACAACAATATATACCTGGAAGGAGGTATAGTTATATTTTAAGGAGACTGAGGGGCAGAGAGCAATTGCCCAAAGCGTCTGAGATGCTTCTGAGCAGAGGTTATAAAAGCTGGAAGCCTGATGGTTCAATGTATGCAACCTTGGTTTCATGCAGAAAACTATTTAATGGATTCCAAAAATCCATTAAAAATATTGTATCAATACCTCTAGGATTTTTGGAATACCTGTATTTTCATATATGTCTATAAGGTGAATATGAAACAGGGATGAAGTTTGTCTTCAGACCCTAGGTCCCATCTCCAAGAGCACATTATGTGCATATATGAAAATACAGGTATTCCAAAAATCCAAATTCCACCCCCCCCCAAAAAATATATCCAAAACACATTGAATCTCAAGCATATATGAAAATACAAGTATTCCGAGAATCCGTTTTTCCCCCCCAAAAAATCCAAAACACATTGAATCTCAAACATGTATGAAAATACAGGTATTCCAAGAATCCATTCCCCCCCCCCAAAAAAATCCAAAACACATTGATTCTAAAACATATATGAAAATATAAGTATTCCGAGATTCCGTTTTTTTTTTCAAAAAAAATCCAAAACACATTGTATCTCAAGCATATATGAAAATACAGGTATTTCAAAAATCCAAAATTCCCCCCCCCCTTCCAAAAAATAAATAAATCCCAAAACAGATTGAATCTCAAGCATTTCAGATAAGGGAGACTCAACCTGCCATTTTGAGTCCCAATTTTGGGGCAAAGCAGGGTCCTACTACTACTACTACTGCTACTACTACTATTTCTTGATCCCAAACTTCTTTTCGGAAATACTCAGGATTTGGGGTTGGGGAGGAGATGGGGCAGAAAGGAGGACAATTGGGGTGGAAATTTGTAGTACCTGCATGCAATCCAAGGTCTCCTGTCAGGAAACAAAGGAGGGGGAGAGAAGCAGAGAAAAGGTTTCGTCAACAGCGCCAGGCGTCCTCTACGTCTCTCTAAGCCAGAAACCCTCAAGGTGAACAAATAAGGTGCAAACAGGACAAAAGAATTGGGATCCTGGACTTGACCCTGGATCACTGGGATGTCTAGTGCTCTGTGCTTTGACACACTTGCTGGAGGGCTTTCCAGCAGCGGCAGCCTTTACATATATTCTCTCTTCTTTTTACAACTCCACAACATCTGTACCCCTTTCATCCTCATTGTCACAACCTTATTTATTTAATGATTTAGGATTCAGGGCAGCCACCTTTGTGTAGCGGTCTGAGTGTTGGATTAGGACCCTAGAAGACCAGGGTTCGAATCCCCGCTCAGCCATGGAAACCCTCTAAGTGACCAATGGTTTGAGTGTCGGACTATGACTATGGAGACCAGAGTTCAATTCCCATCTTTGGCCATGGAAACCCATTGGGTGACCTTGGCCAAGTCACACTCTCTCAGCCTCAGTGGAAGGCAAAGGCAAACCCCTCCGAACAAATCTTGCCAAGAAAACCCCAGCATAGCTTCACCTTAGGGTCACCATAAATTGGAAACAACTTGACGGCACGTAACAACAACAACAACATGGGGTTACTGACTGGAGTTGCTACTGCTCCCATTACTACAACTACAATGACTAATAATAATAATAATAATAATAATAATAATTTATTTTTATACCCTGCCTTTTGCTGTGGCAATCAAGGCAGCTTACATTTAATAACAAATAATAATATAATAAATAAAATTTTATTTATATCCCGCCTTTAGCCAAGGCTATCAAGGCGGCTTACAATCTAAAAGCACAATCCCATACAATACAAAGAACATTCATATAGAATTAGATTAAATAAAACTACCCCTATAATAGACAATAAAACATTAAAACAATATCAACAAATAACAATGACACACACACACACACACACACCGGTAAAAATATACTGAATGCACCTATCAATTAAAAATGTAAAATTTATTAGGATTGCTGTCCCATCTTCCTCCAAGTCCTGGGGAGCAAGATGGCTTGCAAAAAGCTACATCTGATAAAGATTCATCACACTAAAGCCATGCAAAAGTTGGAAGACACAGCTTACCTCTAGCAAATCCAAACAATGATACCTTTATTGGGCCAAACTAAGGTCTCATTGTTGGGACGTTGTTGGATTTGCCATATGGCCAACAAGGCTATCCCTAAATATTTTTTAGCTTACCTCTAGGAGTTGGACGGCTCCTTCGTGCTCCTTCCTTGCCTCGGCCTGGGCCTGTATTCAAGAGGAAACCAACGGTGAAAAGGATGGAGATGTGGAAAGTTAGGATCTACCCCAAGAAGGAGCCAATTTAATTTTTTCCCCGGGTGCCATTTGTAGCCCTACTAAATTTAGAGCATCAAAATGAAGAAAGACCATATAGATAGATAGATAGATAGCTATTGTTGTGTTTAATATGAGTTATTAAATATTGTTTTATAACTCATATTAAATATATATTGTTGTGTTTAATATGAGTTATTAAATATTGTTTTATAATTCATATTAAATATATATTGTTGTGTTTAATATGACTTATTAAATATTGTTTTATATATATATATATATATATATATATATATATTGTTTAATATGAGTTATTAAATATTGTTTTATATATATATATATATATATATATATATATATTGTTGTGTTTAATATGAGTTATTAAATATTATATATATATATATATATGTATATATATATATTTGTGTTTAATATAAGTTATTAAATATTGTTTTATATATATATGTGTGTGTGTGTATATATACATATATATATAGCTATTGTGTTTAATATGAGTTATTAAATATTGTTATTGTTGTTGTATAATATGAGTGCACATAAAGACAATTTCTAAGCTGGTGTTAGCAATGTTAAGCTGTTGCAGCACAACAATGGAGACTGCAGTGGCATCACAAAGGGTTGCAGGTTTTGATACATATATATAATATGAGTGCTGCAATAGCTTAACATTGCTAACGCCAGATTAGAAATTATCTTTATGTGCACTCACTGCAGCTCTCAAAGACCGTATGGCGTAGTGCTTCAAGTTTTGGACTAGAAGACTAAGGTCTCAATCCTTACCCAGCCATGGAAACCCACTGGGTAGCCTTGGGCAAGTCACACTCTCTCAGCCTCGCAGGAAGGCAAGGGCAAACCTCCTAGGAATAAATCTGGCCAAAGCCCTGCTCCACACAAAACACATTGACAGGTTCGGCTTAGGAGTACCATAAGTCAGAAATAACTGGGACACACACAACAGGAACAACCCACAAAAGCATATGCTAAACAAAAACTTTTGTCGCAAGATCCTTTGTTATAAATATAATGCACACACTCAGAGAGACAGACATTTTGAGATATTATAGTGTTGTGAGCCATGCATGCTGTATTCCAAAATATTTGGGGGGGGGGGTAGCTTGATGTTGGGCAATGAAGAGCCGCTAGCTTTACAAAAGACCTTGTTGGGTTCCTTGATACAAATCAAGGAAGTCACTTGCAATGTTGGAGCTTGCCTTGGGATGGCGGCTACTGGGAGAAATGGTCCTATCGATCACAGGACATCAGGATTGACCGGTCCATGCTATGGGTTGTGAAGGGCCCACGGCGGACAGCAGTGTTGCGTTGTGTGTGTGTGTGTGTGAATTGCTCCCATGTTTTCCTCTCACCTGCTGGAGTTCCCTGACCTCCTCCTGCTTCTTCCGCAGAGCTTGCAAGGCCTTCTCATGGTCCTGCTCCAGCTGTTGCCTCCGCTCTGCAACATCTCTCATGTGCTGCGGAAGGAGAACCACATGCACCAAGGTGGACAATGATGCCAGGCCACTGGTCACCCTCTCCCTGCCCTTACTTTCCATTTGTGACCCGTTTTCTCAGCCCTGGGAATGTTTACGGAGGACTGGAATTCGTGGCTGCAATTACAAACGCATAACCTAGAGCTACAGATTCAGATCCGTGAATTTTGGCCTTTCCGCCTTTGCCGTTCCAGGGATCACAATGCCTGCCTTGCGGGTTCCCGATTCAAAACCAACCTTCAGCGCTTGCCCAAGGCTCTCCAGCCTGTTTTCGAGTTCTTGGGTTTTCTGGAGGGCAGAATCCCGTTCCTCGGTCACCACGGCCACTTGGAGCCTCAGGTCGGCATTTTCAGATTCAAGCTGTGCAGAGAAACAGCCAAAGAGAGAAGAAGCGAAACAATGGTGATCTCCTTCCTTGGAGGTCTTTAAGCAGAGGATGTATGGCCATCTGTCAGGATGCTTTGATTGGGAGTTCCTGCATGGCAGAATGGGGTTGGACTGGATGGCCCTTGGGGTCTCTTCCAACTCTATGATTCTAAGTGCCATCATGAAGAAGGGCTCCAAAACATGGAAGGTGCCATGTGTTTCCTGGTAAGAAAGAATCTGCACTTGGCAGTTGAAGGGGGATTTAGTCTGGAATTTGGGAAATGACAAGTCCTTCCCATGTCAACGGGGCAGGCCAATCCATTCCGGGTTTCAGCCTGAACTTTACAGGATCTGTCCAAGGTACAAATATTCTTCTTGTTCCCCACTAACCTCTTGGAGAGACAGGCCTTGTCACTTTGGCTAACTCTTTTAAAGTTCAGGCTAAAACCCAGTGTGGGTTCAGCTCCCCACTGACATGGAAAGCCCCAGCCGCAACTGATGCATTTCTCCTTTATTAGAATCATAGAATCCTAGAGTTGGAAGAGACCCCAAGGGCCATCCAGTCCAACCCCATTCTGCCATGCAGGGACTCAAAATCAAAGCACCCCCAACAGACAGCCATCCAGCCTCTGTCTAAAAACCTCCAAAGAAGGAGACTCCACCACTCTTTGAGCCAGTATCTTCCACTGTCAAACAGCTCATACTGTCAGGAAATTCTTCCTAATGTTGAGCTGGAATCTCTTTTCTTGGAGCTTGCATCCAATGCTCCAGGTCCTATTCTCTGGAGCAGCAGAGAACAAACTTCCTCCATCCTCAAGCTTCACAGAGTATGGAAATGGGACGAACTTGAACTCTTAACATAGGACGGCGAATATGATTTAATGTTGAGGTGGAATCTCTTTTCCTGTAGCTTGCATCCAATGCTCCAGGTCTTATTCTCTGGAGCATCCGAAAACAAGCTTGCTCCATCCTCAATATGGCACCCTTTCAAATATTTAAAGAGGGCTATCATATCCCCTCTTAACCGTCTCTTATCCAGGCTAAACATCCCTAAGTCGTTCCTCATAGGGCTTCATGGTTTCCAGACCCTTCACCATTTTAGTCACCCTCCTCTGGACACGCTCCAGTTTTTCAACATCCTTATTAAGAGTAACTGTTATTTGGAATTACGCATCGAACCCATTAACATATCCGAATATTATTCAGATCTCTGTCCTGTTATGCCCTCCTTCTCTCTCTCTCTCTCTCTCTGTTTCTGTCTCTTGGCTAAACCCCAATGGCCATTGACTGTGTTAATCTGAAATTTGGGGTGAAACCTGGGCAGGTCAATTGGGCAACTGGCGTTCTTGCGGGGTCGTGCGCACCCTTTTGCTTATGTTGCGCTGACAGATTTTGGCCTTACCTTCTCTATCCATTCAACTTGTCCCTGGAGCTGAGCGTTCTCTTCAGACAGACGGACATTATCGCTTTTCGCCTCCTGAAGTTGAGTTTCCTGTACCAGGGTTAAAAAAGGCAGCTGAAGGTTTTCGGAGAACCAGACCTCCTTCCTTTGTTTCTTTCTGGAAAGGCTCCTCCGCCTTTGCCTTTGAGAAAGCAAAATCCCTCTCCTTTGTTTTCTGGAGAACACCTCTCCTTTGCTCTCCAAAGAGTAAAACCTTCTTAATCTTTTGAAAAACTAAACCTCCCACTTTTGTTTTTTGGAGAAACCTCCTTTGCTTTCGAGGAAGTGAAATCTCTCTCCTTTGTTTTCTAGAGAGCAAAAACCTGTATTTTCCTGGAGAACCTACTTCCTTTGTGTTTTGGAGAACCAAACCTCCTTTGTCTGTTTTCTAGAGAAACTCCCCTCCTTTACCTCCCAAAGAATAAAACCTCCTATCTTTATTTGATTGTTGGGCAGAGAGGTGGGCTATACATAAAAATTATTATTATTATTATTATTATTATTATTATTATTATTATTATTATTTTCTGGACAAACTTCCCTTCTTCCCTTTTGAGAGAGAGAGAAAAAAACCTCCACCTTTCGTTCTCCGGAGAAGAAAAACCTCCCTCCAGAGAAACGTTCCTCCTTTGTTTTTGACATAGCAACATCTCTTTTTCTCAAGATATTAGAAAGCAAAACAAAAGGTAATGTGCGAATCCAGATAACTCTGACTATAGACAAAAAGGGTGATTATCTAAGGGAAAGAGAGGAGGGAATATTTTTGGTTTCGAGGGACAGCCTTGGAAAAGTTACCTTTGAGGCCTACGAGAATCCTCCAGTGAGCATCAGACGTGTTGGATGAAGGATGCTGGGCATAGAAATCCAAAAAAGGTAACTTTTCCAGGCTCACCTGCTTTGCCTAAAGGATAAAGATGGACCCCCAAAGTTTCCTTCCAATGGGTTGAAATGGGAAACACTCACAAGCTCTGTGTATCTCTTGTGCTTCTTCCTCACTTCATGCTCGAGGGTCTCGCATTGCTTCCGCTTCTTTCTCAGCTCAGATTCCTGCCGGGGGGAAAAAAACAAAACCCAAGGCAAGAAGAAAGTAAAAAACCCACATCCGTGGACTATAAACATCTCACTCCAAAGAAATTCGATATCTCCCATTTGCCAGGAAAAGCCCACAACAAAGCCACTTTGGTCCCTGTCTGGTGGATGCCATGTCGGCGGGGCAGTGTGAATCCATTCCAGGTTTTGCCTAGCTTTAAAGGAAACTGTATAGGAATAGCCTTTGAAAGCTGGATGGAAATCCTGGAGCGGATCCACGACTCGCCTGATGTGAGAGCCACCAGCCATCCCTATTCTTCGTTTGTGGATTCCCAAATGAAACAGATGAAGGGAGCATGCAATGGACCAGACTGAAACATCTCCTTTGGGCAAGAAGTGTCCTCCAAGTCCTTGAAAAGCCCTGGAAACTCACCAGTCGCTGGATCTGCTGCTTGATCTCCGGCGGCGTTGCTGCTGGGATCTCTTTCTTTACAAGGATCCGGGATTCCTCTCCATCATTGCTGGAGGAGGCAGTCTGCCAAGGAGAGAAAGGCTCAGATTCGGGAGAAATGGGCAAATGGAGCCCTTTGGCTGCAGGCTTTTAGCCCATCACTGGAAGGCAGAAGGACTTTATTCTCAGAGGGCATTTCCTTGTGTGTCTATGTTTTGCAAATGTAGACAACCCCAGAGACCAGGGTCACCAGATGTCCTCCTTTCCTAGGACATGCCCTACATTTCCACCTTCTGCCCAGGAGGAATCCCAAATGCTCCTCCATTCAGGGTGACCAAAGAGAGCCTCCTTTCCCAGGACATGTCCTACATCCCCCCCTTCTGTCCAAGACAAGTCCTCAAAGATGCTCCATTCAGGGTGACCAGAGAGGTCCTCCTTTCCCAGGACATGTCCTACATGCCCCCCTTCTGTCCAAGAAAAGTCCTCAAAGATGCTCCATTCAGGGTGACCAGAGAGGTCCTCCTTTCCCAGAACATGTCCTACATTCCCACCTTCTGCCCAGGAGGAATCCTAAAAGTTCCTCCATTCAGGGTGACCAGAGAGGTCCTCCTTTCCCTGGACATGTCCTACATTCCCCCTTTCTATCCAAGAAAAATCCCCAAAGCTCCTCCATTTTGAGCAGGAAGCATGAATTCATATTTATAGGTCTGTTTTAAGGCTTTCCTTTGGCCATGCCCTCCATTTGCCTGGAAGGTCCTACATTTTTTGCGGCGCCTGGTCCTCCCTCCTTTGTGGTGAGGACACTTGGGGCCATGGAGGGGCCACTTTCTCCACCCCCAAACCTTGGAGCAACTCCTCTTTGGAGGAGAGGGAAGAAGAAAGGGAAGGAGGAAGGAGGCAGCACTCTGCACATGCTCAGGGGCTTGGGTTTTCCAACAGGAGCCCCCCAAATCCCCAGCAGAGACTTCTCTAGGGGCCTCTCTAGAGGCAAAGAAGGGGGGGTCTGGCTTCAGGGGCTTGCAAACTGGGGTCCCCCCCTTCCCTGGTGACCCTAGCTGACCTCCTTCCCTCCCCAAAGCCCCCCAAAAGCCCTGGGGGGGCAGGGGCCTACTGCGCCTGCGCCACTTACCTGCGGCTGGCCAAGGCTGGGCTTTCAGCACCAAGGAGAGCTCCAGGCGGAAGGAACCATTTCCCTGAGCCCGAGGGGGGAGACCGAGCCCCCCCCCCCGCCAGCCAGGCAAATGGAACCTCCCAGCCTTTGCAGAGAGAGACTGGGAAGCATGCAAAGGAGGAGGAGGCTTCCAGCAAAAACTCCTCCAGACTTTAGTCCCCTTCTTTATTCCCCTCCATGCATAACTCTTCTGCAGCATTCCCACGACCTGATGAAGACAGCTGCTGGATGCAACACGTGTCAGGGGTTGGGGGGAGGCTTGACACGTGTCAGGGGCAGTTTGCATGCATGCCCTGAAGCAGGGGACTTATTTGGGTCTCTCTCTCTCTCTCTCTCTGTATATATATGCCATATATATATATATATATATGCTTAGAGCTGCAGAAAAACTGTCCCTGACACGTGTCTGCACATACACACACACAAATTGCTAGATCCTTCCTTTTCCCCATTTGCATTGACACACATTAAGGCTGTCAAACAGTGCCACGAAACCTTACACCTTTAAAATATCAAACAGTTTCTCAAAACCTTAAAAATATCAGAGTTCCTTAAAACTATCAAATAGTCCCTCAAACCCTAAAAAACTATCAGATAGTCCCACAAAACCTTAAGCCTTTAAAATATCAAATAGTTCCTTAAAACCTAAAAACTATCAAATAGTCCCTCAAAACCTTAAACGTTAAAATTACCAAACAGCTCCTTAAAACCTTAAACCGTAAAACTATCAAATAGTTCCTCAAAACTTTAAACCTTTAAAATATCAAATACTTCCTTAAACCCTTAAACCTTTAAAATATCAAATAGTTCTTTAAAACCTTGAACCTTCAAACTATCAGATAGTTCTTTAAAACTTAAAAACTATCAAATACTTCTTTGAAACTTTAAACCTTCAAACTATCAAATAGTTCTTTGAAACTTTAAACTTACACCTTTAAAATATCAAATAGTTCCTCAAAACCTTAAACCTTCAAACTACCAAATAGTCCATCTTTTTAAGCTGTATCATCATCATCATCATCATCATCATCATTTTTGTCGTTGTCGTCGTGTGCCTTCAAAGTCATTTCCGACTTATGGCGGCGACCCTAAGGGTCTTCTTGGCAAGATTTGTTCAAAGGAGGTTTGCCCTTGCCATCCTCTGAGGCTGAGAGAGTGTGACTTATAATGGGTTTCATGGCCCAGCTGGGAATTGAACCCTGGTCTCCAGAGTGGTAGTCCAACACTCAAACCACTACACCACCATAAATATTTTTTATTTATCAATCAATCAATCAATCAATCAATTGATTGATTGATATTTATCCAATACTCAAACGTTTCCCGGGAAGAACAGAGGGATTTTATATATCTTATCCGTTAGCTGACCGCTGCCCCTTAATAACAACAAAGGTAGCTAATTTTTGTGCCGCAGCAATGGCCTGCCGCCGTAAAATGATATTTTAAGTCTTACTAATTATTAATTATACATTTATTAATGTTTAGATTAAAATCACAATATAATTTATATTTTACAAGGAATGTATATATTGGTAATTTTTTAAAAAAATAATATAATTTATAATACAATTTATAATTTTAACTGAATTTCAATGGAATATTAATTTTGCTTAATATTGTGCATTATATAATTTGGCGGTTTATTTTAGCGTTTGTTTGTGTCTTATTACGATGACAATTGTTGTTGGCTTGTCTGTTATTATTTGATCAATTGATCGTAAATAAAAATTGATTGATACACCACAAGGAATAGGTATGAAACAGGAAAGGGAAGCGAAGCGAAGCGAAGTGAAGCTGGCCTACCTTGTTGTCTGCCTCTTGGCTTCGCTGGCGCAAGACCTTCGCCGGAGAAAAGCCATTGGGGCCGGAGGTGGATCTGGCCGCCCCCAAAGGTCCCCAAGCCCTTGTTGGGGCCGCAGAGGGTTTGGCTCCTGCCTGGGTCTGAGAGGGACCCGCCGACACCTTGACATTTTTCAATGCAATCTGCCTTTGCAGACGCAGCACCTCCTTTTGGGATTCCCGCAGGAGCTGGCGGAAGTCCAAGAGGGGCAGCCGAGGGGGTCCTTCCTGGCAGGAGAGACGCAGAAGACACCGACTCAGCCCTTCTCCAGATTTGCTCAGAGGAGATTTACTATGGCTTTCCCCTGAGGCTGAGAGAGTGCGACTTGCTCAAGGTCACCCAGTGGGTTTACATGGCCAAGCTGGGAATCAAATCCAGAGTCGTAGTCCAATGTTCAAACCACTCCGGCCTCTTACTGACTCCCTTTCATGGCTTAGCTCAAGATTAATAATAATAATAATAATAATAATAATAATAATAATAATAATTTATATCCCACTTATTGACAGACAATCCAAGGAAAAAGGAAAGGTTGAAACACTTATTTTGCAGCCTCGCCTGGTGGTTGCCATGTCAGTAGGGTGGTGACTCCGTTCCGGGTTTTGGCTAACTTTAAAGGAGCTCTCCAACTCTTTTAAAGCCTGGGATGGATTTACCGCCCCCTGACATGGGAGCCACCAGCCATCAGGGCTTTTTTTGGGGGGGGGGGACTACAGATCCCAGAATCCTGCACACAGAATCATAAAATCCCAGCGTAGGAAGGGTTCACGAGGGCCATTTAGTCCAACCCTCCGCCATGCAAGAATGCACAAGTACTAAAAAGTACAGGCTGAGTCTCCTTCATTCAAAATGCTTGGGACCAGAAGTGTTTTGGACTTCGGGATTTTTTTCAGATTTTGGATCATTTGCCTTATACATAATGAATTATCTTAACAATAATAATAATAATAATAATAATAATAATAATAATATATCCCATCCCTCTGCAGAGCAATCTTAGAGATGGGACCCAAGTCTAAACATGAAACTCATTTATGTTTTGTATACACCTTATATACATAGCCTGGGGGTAATTTTTATACACGATATTTGGAATAATTTGGTGCACGAAACAAACGTTTGTGTACACTGAACCATCAGGAAGCAATGTGGGCAATTTTGGATATTGAAATATTTTGGATTTCTGAATTCCAGATAAAGGAGATTCAACCTGTACTCCAACCTCTCTTTAAAGATGCCTAACTTTGGCCTTGTCTGCACTGCAGAAATAATGCAGTTTTGACACCGCTTTAGAAGTGGGATTTGTGGTTTTGTGAGCTATTAATAATAATAATAATAATAATAATAATAATAATATAATAATAAAATTTTATTTATATCCTGCCTTTAGCCAAGGCTATCAAGTCAGCTTACAATTTATTCAGTCTTCTGTTAAGAGAGTTCTGGTACGACAACAAACTACAAACCCCAGAATCCTGTATCAAGGAGTTGTGGCCGTTGAAGTGCTGCCAAACTGCATCATTTCTGCAGTGCAGACGCAGCCTTGGAGAAGCTGAAACAAACCCAGAGAAGTGTGAGAAAGGGCCTTTGCAGGCTGCCAGAAATAGTGCAGCTTGAGTCCACTTTTAGGGTTAGGGTTAGTGCTAGGGAATCATGGGAATTGTGGTTTTTTTTATGAGACATTGAGCCTCCTCTGTCAGAGAGCTCTCTCTAGTGCCACAATAAACTACAGTTCCCATCATTCCCTAGCAGTTAAAGTGGACTCAATTTGCACTATTTCTGGCAGTCTGCAAAGGCCCATAGCTAGCAAGCAAGGGCAGAAGACAGACCTGAGATATTGGGATCTCTCTCTGTGCAGAGATGCTAATTTGGGTTTTTATAGGATGCCACATCTTGGAATCCTGAAGGATATCATTGACTTTGCTCCCGTGAGGTCAAGTCATCTCAATGGAGAATATTCACCTTTCCGGACGTGATTTTGGCCTGAAGCTCCTGGCATTCCTCTTGCAAGGCCTTGATCTGTTTGTCTTTTGCCAGGAGGGCACAGGCTTGCTCTCGGAGGTCCGTCGCCCGTTGGCGGACCAGCGCTTTCTTGCAAATCCCGGCGCAGGAGCCCTTCACGGCGACCGCCGGCGCATTCACCTGCACCAAAGAAAGGAACAATGGAGCCACTGCGGACACCGTGAAACCCACCTTGGCCAAGTCACATACTCTCAGCCTCAGGGATAACGCGCCGGAGGATGCAACTCTGGGGTCCACTTGCGCCAGAGGTTTGGACATAGGATTGCGCTGGAGGACCAACAGATGGCTAGAGAAGTGCTGCTAGTTAAAGGTTTACTTAAAACTTAAAGACTTACTTAAAGACTTAAAACTATTTTAAAATGGAGCACCGATGGTATCTAACGCCAACAAAAAATGGCATAAAATTTATAAAACTTGTAATAATAACAAGAGCTGGAAATGTAATCAAGCAACAGGGAGCTGGCTTCACATACAGTTAGGTTAGAACGTCCTGGGAAAATGTTGACAGAACAATATGTGAAGCCCTCAAAATAAAATATGAAATAATAATAATAATAATAATAATAATAATAATAAATACCCCTCCCCTCTGTTAAAACAATTGGGGCAGCTTACAACAATTAAAAATACATCAATACAGCCTAAAAGCCCTTACCCCCCCCACCCTCCCCCATAAAAACGTATTAAACTAACATCCATTAAAGCCAACTAAATCATAAAATAACATACAATAAAAATAAATAGACAATTAAATAGAGGCAATCAGAGACATAAAGGGCAAGGGCATAGCTCCTAAGGCCTATTACCCGAAATATTACCCGAAATATACCTGTTTAATATGACAAATAAGATACTAAAGGGGATAGAAAAGAGAATTTTATCATACCTGATAACAGCGGCGAGAATAGTATTAGCATAATAATAATAATAATAATAATAATAATGGAAAATGATGGAAGTCCCCTCAATTAGTGAGTGGCTCTCGAAAGCTGCAGACATGATGGGCATGGATGTACTTTCTGCTAGATTAAATAAACAGAATATAGACAAAGTTGGACAAGACTGGACTCCGATATTGCAATGCTGTAAGAGGGAAAGTTTAACTTTGCAATGATATGTATAAGAATTTAATAGAAATTATCGGAAATGTATAAACTGAAAGGTCTTGGCACACAGAGGGTCTAAAGTAAATATTACATTTAATGTGAAGACAATAAGAATAAAATAAAAATAGGGCCTTTGCAGACTGCCAGAAATAGTGCAAATTGAGTCCACTTTAACTGCTAGGGAATGATGGGAACTGTAGTTTATTGTGGCACCAGAGCTCTCTGACAGAGAAGGCTCAATGTCTCAGAGAAAAAAATACAATTCCCATGATTCCCTAGCACTAACCCTAACCCTAAAAGTGGACTCAATTTGCACTATTTCTGGCAGTCTGCAAAGGCCCATAGTTGAATACAAACTGGATGTACATGGGAAGTCAACTGTAAATATGTATGTGTGTGTATATATATATATATATATATATATATTTGAAAAAGATGATACAAGACATTTGAATGTAACATTTGAAGGTAAGAAGTATTTTTTAAAAAATAAAATTGAAAAAAAAAAATAGGTGCCACTAGCATGACAATATAGTCGACTTTCAGCCAGACGTTGACCACAGAACTGCTCTGGAGGACATTAAATGTAATATTTACTTTAGACCCTCTGTGTGCCAAGACCTTTCAATTTATACATTTCCGATCGTTCCTATCAAATTCTTATATGGATCATCACAAAGTTCAACTTTCCTTCTTACAGCGTTGCAATATCGGAGTCTGGTCTTGTCCGACTCCTTCTAGATTCTATTTAAGAGATTCCTAGAGAAAAGGTATATCGGTCAACTAAAGCTGCCAATGGAGAGGACTGACCGGAGGGGTCCGAAAGGGCCTTACCACTTTGAGGTTGGCCTCCTGGAGTTTCCTCGCTCTCTCCTCCAAGCGCTTGGCAATGACCGCCAGCTCCGCGTTCTTCCTCTTCAGGTGCCTCACCTTCTCCTGAGTCTCTGGGAAGCAGCTCTTGCGCTGAGGAAGGCAGGGAAAAAAGAATAATAATAATAACAATAATAATAATAATAATAATAATAATAATAATTTATTTATAGCCTGCCCCTCTGCGCAGCAATCGAAGGAGGAGGAAAGGCTTGAGAGGGCTCTTGGACAATCCTCAGGAATTCACCTTTTGCTCAGCAGACCAGGGCATTCCACAATGTAAAAACCATCAGGATAAGCCTGTATGCCGGTCCTAAGGGTCAGGGGTGATGGGTGCTGGAGTCCAGAGAGCGACTGGTTGGCCTTCCCCATTCTTGGCAAGGCAACCCTTGGAGAACAAGGCTTGAACTCAGAAAGGCTTGAAAGGCCCCCATGAACTTCCTTACCAATAAAGCGTTCTCCCTTTTCAGGCCTGCGCATCGCGACTGCAATTCCTCCAGAGCGGTCAAAAGGACTTGGTTCTGGCGCAGGAGGCAGCCATAGCTCACCCCATGCTGGAAGACAAGAAAGGGGATCACGGCATTGTCACCAACAGCTTCCTTGCGATCAGTAATCTGCTTTTGACCTTTGAGATCTGGTCCTACCTTCTGACTTCATGGGTCACATCCTCCTGCCCAAGAAACACAAACTCATATATATATATATGCCTCAGCCACTAAAGGACACACTGGCCATGATGGATGGAGGGAGGGAGGGATGGGATGGAAGGAGGGATGGAAGATGGGATGGAAGATGGGATGGATGGAGGGATGGGATGGAGGAATGGATGGGAGGGAGGGAGGGAGGGAGGGACGGAGTGAGGGAGGGACGGAGTGAGGGATGGGATGGGATGGGATGGGATGGAGGGATGAAGGGATGGATGGATGGATGGATGGATGGAGGGAGGGAGGGATGGAGGGAGGGATGGATGGATGGAGGGATGGATGGATGGGATGGATGGATGGATGGATAGAGGGATGGATGGATGGGATTGAGGGATGGGATGGATGGAGGAGGGATGGAGGGATGGATGGAGGGAGGGAGGGAGGGATGGAGGGATGGGAGGGAGGGAGGGATGGGATGGAAGGAGGGATGGAAGATGGGATGGAAGATGGGATGGATGGAGGGATGGGATGGAGGAATGGATGGGAGGGAGGGAGGGAGGGAGGGACGGAGTGAGGGAGGGACGGAGTGAGGGATGGGATGGGATGGGATGGGATGGAGGGATGAAGGGATGGATGGATGGATGGATGGATGGAGGGAGGGAGGGATGGAGGGAGGGATGGATGGATGGAGGGATGGATGGATGGGATGGATGGATGGATGGATAGAGGGATGGATGGATGGGATTGAGGGATGGGATGGATGGAGGAGGGATGGAGGGATGGATGGAGGGAGGGAGGGAGGGATGGAGGGATGGGAGGGAGGGAGGGATGGGATGGGATGGAGGGAGGGATGGATGGAGGGAGGGAGGGAGGGATAGAGGGAGGGATGGATGGATGGATGGGATGGAGGGGTGGATGGGATGGAGGGATGGAGGAAGGGAGTTGTGTGCGTGTTGTATGTCTTCAAGTCGTTTCCGACTTATGGCAACCCTAACATGGGTCTCTCTTGGAAAGATTTCTTTTTCTTTCTTTCTTTCTTTCTTTCTTTTTTTAATAGAAAAAAAAATTGCATTAAAAATACAATTAGAAAATCATGACATACAAACATACAAATCCCCCTCCCCCATTCCCTCCCAAAAAAACCCCAACAACGACAAAAACTACATAAAACCAGTCTACCACAAAACAATATAGAAAAAGAAAAACTTCCTGACTAGGTGCTTATCTGCGTTTCCTATCTACATCCATAAAGTCTAAACTTACGCTCTTATAATTACAACTTCATCTTTTATCTTGTTGAATGAGAGGCGGATTGTCTCAAATTTTCCCTCCCTAAATTTTCCCTATCTGTCATTTAATCATTCATCTCAGACTTCTATCTCTGTAATTTCATCTTTTTCTTTTATCTCATACCAAACCAAACAAAACTTTCAACTATCCCTGGGGCAACATTGTTATTTCCAAAATTATTCCAAGATCGGTCGTGAGATTCACTCTTTTCCAAAAAGAGCTTGGGCAAGTCACACTCTCTCAGCCTCAAAGGAAGTCCTCCTCTGGCAAACCTCCTCTGAAGAAATCTTGCCGAGAAAACCCTGCGATTTGGCTTTAGGTTTGCCATAAATCAAAAACAATTCGAAGGCACACAACAACAACCGCAAGCGTGTGCCTAAAAAACACATTTGCACCTCAAATAGGATAAAAATCCAGGACATGCAAGGAAGTGACAAGGAAACCCAGCCATCTTTTGCCTTTGCATTTTTCCCGGTTTTCTCCAGCTGCCAGTTTGAATTCTTTTAAAACTAGCCAAGGATGAGTCTCTTTTGAAACTGACAAGCTTTTTAAAAAATCTCTTTGCCACTCGAGGACAGACCTCACCGAACGGGAACTAATTGGCAGCGGCTTCTGCGCCAGCGTGGCCTGTTTTATTCTGGGAAGGAGGACAATGACTCAAAGTGACACATTCGGACGCCAAATCTGGTGCAAACAAGGAGGGAGAAGGTAACCTTTTGCAAAATGGAGCAACAACCTTTGCAGGCCTTTCTTGTCTCTGTAGTTCAGATGCAAAAATCTCTGTATCTCAGATGGAGCAGCCACCTTTGCAGGTCCTTCCTCTGTATGCATTTCGGATGCAAAAGATGCATAATCTCTGCATTTCAGATGCATAAAAGGCACCGAATTTTCCATCCAGGTGTACGGACAGACCAGAAGAGCCAGGTATTCTGGCCAATGTGAAACCTGTGGAACTCATTGCTTCTGCCGATGGCTTTTTTAAGAACCCTTACTTCTTAAAGGATGGGTGGGATTCGAGATTTTATGTTCTGTTTAATATATCTGTATGGAAATTGTAATGTTGTAAGCCGCCCCAATTGCTCCGCAGAGGGGCAGGATATAAATAAACATTATTATTATTATTATTATTATTATTATTATTATTATTATTATTATTTTACGAAAAGGATTGCTAGAAAATCCATAAGGCTGTGATGCCCTTGGAGGTTTTACATGACAAATCCTAAAATCTCTAGCCATTGGCCATGTTGACTCGGACCGATGGATGTCCAGAAGGCCAAAGTTCACCTGTCCCTCTCGGCAGTGGACCAATATATCCACAGACATCTGCTCTCATCTCTGGCCCAAATGAATTTGCAGCTCTTCCACACTGCAGAATTAAAGCACTTTGACACCACTTCAATTGCCATGCCTCCATCCAATGGGTTTGAACAACATCCTCAAAATACGCTCAGCACATCGGAGAACTCCATCTTACATGGATCTCTCCAATGTGCTGAAATGCTGCTTCTAAATAGCCCCAGCATCAAGAACAGCTCCTTTGAAAGCCAGGGAAAACCCGGAGTGGATTCATTGCCCCACTGACATGGGAACCGCCGGCTTGGCACTGGTCCTGGGGCTTCAATCCTAGTCCTGGTACAGGCAAACAACAGGATGCCTCTGAAAGAAACTGAGAGACTGGAGATCTCTCTCTAGGTGCAGCCACGCAGGTGCCCAGGACATTAATAGAGATGCAAAGCAAGAGGATAGGAGAAGCAACAGGTCTCTCTGTGGCTGGATCAGGAGCCAAGGGATTGCAATTCTGCATGCCACAATACTTTAAAAACCCTCAAGTACTCCCTCACACCTCTGCTCTGACCAGCCTCCCAACCTCATCCCCATAGAAGGAGGTTTCCAAGGTGGCTCCTTCATGGCTTAGACACTCCTTAGAAGGATGTTTCTGAAAGGAAGAAGCAATGCAGCAGAAGCAGAGAGAGAGAGAGAGGCGAACTGGAGCGCACCAGCCAAAACAGGATTTCTGATGTCACAAGACACAATCCGGTCTTCATGTTCTAGCTTCCCTTCCCGCCTGTCTTTTCCTTTCCTCCTCTTCCCTTTCCTCCTTCTTTCTTTCCCTTCCATCATTCATTCATTCTTTATTTTCTTCCTTCCCTTCATCATTCTCCCTCCTCCCTCTCCATTCTTTTCTGTTCTTCCTCTCTCTTCCCTTTCCATTCTTTACCTTCCTTCCTTCCTTCCTTCCTTCCTTCCTTCCTTCCTTCCTTCCTTCCTTCCTATTCTTTCCTCTTCATATCTTCCTTCCTTCCTTCCTATTCTTTCCTCTTCATATCTTCCTTCCTTCCTTCCTATTCTTTCCTCTTCATATCTTCCTTCCTTCCTTCTGATTCTTTCCCCTTCATATCTTCCTTCCTTCCTTCCTTCCTTCCTTCCTTCCTTCCTTCCTTCCTTCCTTTTCTTTCCCCTTCATATCTTCTTTCCTTCCTTTCTTCCTTCCTATTCTTTTCCCTTCCTTCCTTCCTTCCTTCCTTCCTTCCTTCCTTCCTTCCTTCCTTCCTTTTCTTCATATCTCCCTTTCTACCTTCCTCCTTTCCTTTCCTTTCCCCCTGAGGCTGAGATAGTGTGACTTTCCCAGTGGCTAAGTAAGAATCAAACCCTGGTCTCCAGAGTCCAACACTGAAAGCACTAAGTCACCTTGGCTCTGAGGTTTGGCATAGCTGTGGTGCAAACAGCCAGATGGCCAGAGAGATGGAGAGGTGAAAAAATCCTTGTATAATTTGCAGATCTTCACCATGCCCACCCAGGAACCAGCTATATAACAGCCACTTTCGATGATGGATCACAGAACTGTAGAGTCAGAAGGAACCCCAAGGGTCATCCAGTCCAACCCATAGGAAATCCTCAGCTTTCTCCTCCTTTGGAGGTTTTAAAACCGAGACAAGAGGGCCTTGATGGTGTCTTCCTGTGTGGCAGAAGTGGGTTGGATTGGATGGCCCTTGGGGTCTCTTCCATCTCTAGGATTCTATGACTCTGACTTAGGTTTAAAAATCTCCCACAAAGGAGAGTTCAGCATCTTCCAAGGGAGTCTGTCCCAGTGTCCACCAGATCCTAACATCAGAAAGTTCTTCCTAACATTGGCTTAGCATCTCCTCTCTTGTCCTTTGAGTCCAATGGTTACATCCCAGTCTCTAGTCTAGATGAACAGAAAACATGTTTGCTCCATCTTCTAAAAGACAGCCCTTCAGATATCTGATCATATCACCTTTCTCACACTTTCCTTTTTCCAAGTTAAGCATCCCTAACAGCCTTGACCATTCCTCACAGACCCTTCGCCATCTTGCTCACCCTTCCTCTGGACACGATCCCACCATTCAATGTCCTTCGAAAGTGGATCATCCAGAACTGGAAGTGGTGAGGGATTCCCAGGTCATGGGGCTGGTGAATCCATGCCTGATTTTGAATGAGGTGTGAGCAACTCTCCAAGGCGCTGAAGCAGAGCAACACCTTGGGTACCTCCTTCAAAGCCAAGGAAAACATGGAATGGATCCACTGCCCAGCTGACCTGGGAGACGCCAGCCACGGCTTCAGCAGAAGGACTGAGTTTGTTTTCTGCTGCTCCAGAGGACAGGAGGCCCTGAACCGAGGTCTGAGCCTTTCTGGACCCTTCAAATGCACCATTGGGTGGCTAAATAGGATTTGCACCACCATCATGCTAGGAACAACTATGTGTTGGATCAGACCAATGGTCTGCATAGCCCTGGCATCCTGCTTCCCTTCTTGGATGGCCAAGACCTGCTTTCAAGAAGCTTCTCATTTGCCTTTGCTTCCCAGAGAGAGAGATTTGCAGGTAGACATCTCTTATCTCAGACTGTTCTTGCCGTGACCGCTAGCATTGGGTTTCTCCTCCTCTGGGTTCCCTTCTCTCCTTTCGCATGCCAAGAACACACACTAGATCTCTCCTCCGCTAAGATCCAGTTCCTGATTGGAAATGTCCCTTTAGGTTTTCTCTTTTTTACAAACAGCAGCCACAGCACTGGAGTCCCAGATTGCAACGAGGAAAACATGGTTCCTCCGTTACATCTGGTGAGAAAAAGGGCTCACTCCTGCCTCCTCTCCTTTGCACAAAAGTGGGTTTGCTGTGCGAAGGATTGCACCCATGTGAAAAACCACGCAAGAGCAATTTCTGCTTTAGATGCATGCCATTCATGCGTATGCGTGTGTACATGCGGACAGACAGAGAGTGATATGGAAGACAGAAGGCATAATATTGGTGCCATGGTCAAAAAAATTCCCGAATGAATCCAGAAAAGGGAGAGGAAGCTAAGATATCACTGGCTTGGACCAGACTGCTCCCAGTCCCCCATTTCCACCCACAAGCAACCCTACAGAAACCCACAACCAAGTCCCAATGGCTTCATCCTCCCATTTGCTCCCTATAGCACCAGTTATTAAGGTATACTGCCTTAGGGCATGGAGGTTCATTGATGCTCCATTAATTTGGCTAATTTTTTAACATCTTAAGTGTTGCAGGAGCATCTCTCGGGAGAAGCTGGGTTACACAACTGCGATAACAAATGAGGACAAATGGAAGAATGTGAGAAGGCTCCAGCTAGGATGAGATGCAAGAACCCGGATCTCTTAGCCATCTGTTTCCATCTAGCGTTTCTATATGGTTGCAAGGAGTAAGGTACCGCATGCAATGCCCACCTTTACCCATTATTCCAACACAGAGAGATAGGCTGCTTTTAAACATGGAGGTTCACACACTCTGTATGAAACATGCATGCACGGTCTTTGCAGTTACCTGAGGGGAGGATGGGTCCGCCAGTCGTTGCCCGCTGTCGTTTTCCTGCACCGGCTCCGAAGAACATGGCGAGCTTCCTCGAGAGGGGTCTTCATCTTCGAGGGCTGCTTGGAGGATGCCATGCTCCTGTCCTGGGCTCAGCCTGGCGCCTGAAACCTGTCTCCTGCCATGTTCAGGGGAGCTGCTTTCCGTCCCTGTCTCTCCCGGAGGCTCCGACCCATCCGACTCCTGGCCCTTCATCCCTTGTGGCAAAGGGGCAGCAAAGGGGAGAACCCTCTGGATGTGCCAAAAAGGTGCCAAAGGGGTGATGATGATGATGATGATGATGAGAAGGAGGAGAAGGAGGGAATGCTCTCCAGCCGCCACAAGACATCACAGCTGTGCCAAACCAAGAGGCGGTCGCACAGGGAGGAACATGGGGTGCATCATTTCTCCTCCTTCACTGCAGACCTGGAAGACAGAGCCGGCACCATCCTGCCAGAGCTAATCTGTGCCGGAGAAGGAGGTAGAGGCAGCAAGCAAATCAAAACACCCTTCCTTCCTTCCTTCCTTCCTTCCTTCCTTCCTTCCTTCCTTCCTTCCTTCGGTTTCTTCTCCAAAGCCGCAACACCGTTCTCGCATGTGGCACCCTTCTCCTCCTTCGCTGTCATGCGCTGCCGCACATTGCAAGGGTCTTGACCCTTGGCAACCTCAACCCAGGCCTGGGCATTGCAACTCCTTGGCTACGGGGCAGCTCTCTGGGGCTACTAAGGAGGCATTGCCCGGCTGGAGGTTTGCTTCATGCTCAGGCGCACCGTTGCTCCCACAGACCGGCACTTTGGGCCACCCTTGTCATGCTGCCGAAAGGAGCTATGGAGGCACCTTCCCTGGCTCTTGATTTTGTCTCCTCTTTAGCCGCTTTCTGGCCTTCCTTTGCTCCAAACCACTGGAGCAAAATGCCTCGGTCTTTGATGTGGGACTCTCGCCACACGCCGCCTTGCTCCGCCAATAAGAAGTGACTCAGGCCGTTGCCATGGAAATGGTTGCAGAATTTGGGGTGTGTGTGTGCACTGCTGTCTGGTTATTGATTCTTTGGGGGCAGAGATGACTGCAGCGCAGGCATGAAATGGGCACAGCGGCCGAGCCAGAAAGGGTGCCCACCGGTGTCCAGGAGTCCGGCGGAGGAAGCCGTAGCTGTGGAAACTGGACTCCTAGTAATGCATTGGTGCATTGGTGCATTTTCTTGCTCGCCAGGGAGAGAAGGCTGAAGAAATTTTCCAAGAGCCCAACTCTCCAAGATTTCACACCCACGCCTTTTCTCTTCCTGTTGGCACTGCCAACGCCGTGAAGGCGGAAGCCAGACTCCTAGTAATGCACTTGTGCATTTGCACATTGGTGCATTGGTGCATTTCCTTTCTCTCCAGGGAGAGAAAGGCTGGGGGAAAATCTACAAGATTTTCCAATTCTCCAATATTTTACATCCACAGCCACAGAAACCCACTGGACAAGCCACACACTCTCAGCCTCAGGGGAAGGCAAAGGCAAACCCCCTCTGAACAAACCTGGCCAAGAAAACCCCATGATAGATAGCCTTAGGGTGGCCATAAGTCGGAAATGACTCAAAGGCACCCAACAACAACTGAAAATGTTGCTTGATCTTTTAGAAATATAGTTCCAAAGAAAAGGGGCAAAGTGACCCAGGGAAGGCAAACACAGCAAACCGAAGAGTTCTTGGTGTGAAGGATTTTGTTTTTCCCTTGCAATGCTAGGAATTTGGGGACTGGAGGAAGATTTCGTTGGGGGAGACATAGTTCTAATTTGGGGAGGATGTAATTTGGAAACCAAAGCGTGTTATTTTTGACAGAATTTAGGCTCTGCAGGCATTAAAATGGGGCTCTAAGTAGGAGATTTGACTCTTTTGGAGGGTCGCGCAGGATATTTGCTTAGGAATACCGGGAGATCTTATGCCCACACTTTTGGAAATATTAAAATCCAGGCTGGAAACGGAGCATGTGCTCCTTCTGGAGTGAAGCACAATGGCTTCCTTGCTGCTCTTGACAGATTGGGGTCACGTTTCATGTTTTGCACCCGTCTGAATGCAAGAAGTTGTTGGAGGCTGGGTGGCATCGAAGGAGGAATTTTGCCCAGTGGCATCATCTCATTTATAGGATGAAAGACCATAAGGAGAGCCATGTGCCACCTCCAATGCAGAAACCTCTGACATTAGAGGCCAGCCTGACTACTAGCCAAGGAAGCAGCATCTTGCATCCATTGCTCTGTTTCCTATTCTCTGGAGCAGCAGAAAACAAGCTTGCTCCATCCTCAATATGAGACCCCTTCCAATATTTAAACAGGACTATCCTATCACTTCTTAGCCTTCTCTTCTCCAGGCTAAACAGACCCAGCTCCCTAAATTGCTCCTCATAGGGCTTCATGGTTTCCAGACCTTTCACAACCCACAGCTAAACATCTCTGAGAGAGGACCTTAAATGAGGAGCTCTCCTCAAAGGCTGCTGAAATGCCACTGCATCTTCCGCTCTTAGGAATGAACCCAGTGCAGGGAGAAATATGAACTCTGTGCATGCTCAAGGGAAACTTTTTGCTGGCCCTTGGCCACAGATAAGGCAACTTGGAGAAGCCCCGCAGTTCAATGCTGCAGTAAAATAGGTCACTGCTGTTGCTAAATGCATACGCAGAGAAGGTGTGCATTATTTTAAAAGACGCCGCTTCCTTCCCTCCCTTTTGCTCAACAAAGCAGGGAAAAAAGGAAGAAAAAGGGAGGGAGGTGTTTTAATCCAAAATGCAGCATTCGAGGGAGTTGGGAAATCACTTCTGTCAAAGGAGAGTTAAAAAATGGATTGCAAAAGAGGAAAGATATGCACAAGATTTTTAGCAATAAAGGACTATACTCTCCATTATCATCATCATCATCATCATCTTTGTGCTGCCCTTTCCGTAAAACTGGGACTCAAAGCAACTTAGGACAACCCCATGAATTTTGTGGGGTTTTCTTAGGTTAGGGCAAGAATCCTCAGAGATGGTTTTGCTAGTACTTTTCACTGAAATAGAGGCTACAGTACCCAGCATTCATGGGTGGTCTCCTATCCAAGTACTTACCAGGGCTAACCCTGCTTAGCTTCCAAGATCAGGTGGGATTTGACGGTACTTAGGGTCCTGTTAATTGTTTTAATCATTTTAAATATTTTTCTTGAGATTTTATGTTACATTTTAATATGTGTAGTTTAATACCTTTTTAATGGGGGAGGGTCGGGTCCTGGGGTTTGGTTTGTATTTGTTGTAATTTTAATTGTTGTAAGCTGCCCCGATTGTTTTAACAGAGGGGCGGGGAATAAATAAATTATTATTATTATTATTATTATTAGAAGCCCAGTACCTTGGAGAGTTCCTTTAAAGCTAGCCAAACCCTGGAACGGATTCAATATCCCACTGACACGGCATCCGCTGAAAAAAGAGGTTCAGCAATGATAATAGGTTCTTAGTGTATCTGCCTTTTGCATTTAAAGAGGCGATGGGACCCAGGAATACAAACACAGCAAAAAGAAGAGGCGTTCTAGATGGGAGCAATTTTTAGCATCTCGCTCTCTGCAAGGCTGGCAATTTGGAGACCAATGGAAAATTTCATGGGAAGGAGAGAAGTCTTTATTTGGGAAGCAAGGCCTTCATCCTACCCCCGTCCCCCCATAGATATACCTCTCAGGCAGTGCCTTTTTGGTTGAGATTATAATCTAAAGGGCTGCAAAGAATCGAGATCCAGGCATAGGGAGAGTCAAATAGGAAGAGACACCGGCGGAGCTCAAAGCAGCGCAGCGTGAAAAACACTGACCTGACAAAGGCCCCAGGGCCGGCTGGGTTGCAAAGATAAAAAGAGCAGAGCAGGCTCCACAAGGGAGAAGCCAGCCTCCCTTGCGCCTCTGTGCATGCGCCGAGTGCAAGTTACAAACCTCAGCCATGGCCAGGCCCTTGGAAAGAAAAGCATAGCCCAAGAAATGCATGATGGGCATTGGGATTTGTATTGTTATTACTAATGCTACTATTAATTCATATCCCGCCTGCTTTCCAATATAGGGTCCCAGTAATAATAACAACAACAACAACAACAACAACATATTAATAATGATGATGATGATGATGATGATAATAATAATAATAATAATAATAATTTTTTATTCTGCCCCTCTGTGTAACGCAACTGGGGGGCAGTGGCTTAGCATTGTATTAGCATTTTAAGTGTATTTAAAATTATCATTGTTTAATATTATGTTAAGGGGTGGGTGGGATTGTGGGATATGAAAGGTATATTTTAAACAATGATAATTTAAAACCCACTTAAAATGCAAATACAAATAAACAAATAAACAGTAACTGCAGCAGAACCAGGGGAGCAAATTGGGCTGTCTTTTGATAAGGCATTATTGAAACCATTACGGATGAATAAACCTACAAAAATGTCATATATTCGCTCACTCTTTCTGTTTGTTCATCTCTTTACATACACCACATTCACTTCATTTTTTTATAAAACAAAAATCTCTGTCTATCCATCCATTTGTCCATCCTTCCATCCGTCCATCCATCTGTTGTTGTTGTGTGCCTTCGAGGCATTTCTGACTCATGGCAACCCTTTCACTGGGTTTTTCTAGGGCTGAGAGTATGTGACTGAACCAAGGTCACCCAATGGGCTTCCATGGCCAAGCAAGGATTCGAACCCTGATCTCCAGAGTTTTTCATCCAACACTCTGACCAATAAACCAAATTTATTTCCATGCTGAGAAGGAAACATAAAAAGACCCCTGGTCTGGCAAAGGCAGTGGCTGCCGAGGGAAGAGTCCTCCTGTCTCTTTTAATGAAATCTGGCCTTTTGGCAGGCGACGAAAGGGATGGGGAGCCATCATCACCCTTGAAACAGACCCACATTGCCTCCAAGCGGCAGGCAAGAGATCGGCCTCGCCAGCCCCATCCAAATCCTGTATCTGTGCTTTTCATTTTTGGTCTCCTACGTTTCTCTTGCTGACATCCCTTTCCTTCATTTTGGCCATTAAATCTGATCAATGAAAAGTCATGTCAACTTCTGGAGTATTAGCAACCCTTCTTAATTTAGGGTCATCTTTCCTCGATGACGAGGAAAGATAAAATGATTAAAAGATAGGAGGTATGGAAATATATACGGAAAGATACAAATAAGGAGCTGAGGTTTAATAATGATGATAAGAAAAGATGTATGACTTAGGACTATGGACAATGGTATTTGTTGTCAAAGGAACTTTACCGACGTTTAGTAATGTAGTTTAGGAAATTATGGATGTATTTAGCTTATGTGTGAAAGCTTTTTTTTAGAAGTGTAAATAATAAAATTATTAAAATTATTAAATTTAGCATCATCTGCAAATTTGATAAGTGTGCCCAATAGACCATAGATTTTAACAGACTGTATTTTTTAAACTGTGCTAAGTTTAATTCTTTTTTAAGGGTTGGGGGGGGGGAGGGGGGTTTAAGAGATATTATCATGTATTGTTATTATGTATTGTATTGGTTTGTCTTAACATGCGAGCCGCTTTGATTGCTATTATAGTAGAAAAGTGGGATACAAATAAAAGTTTTATTTTTTTTTATTTTATCAGAGGCAGCTTAAATTCAGACTGGAAATGAACTGGGCGGTTCTTTAAAGACTGGCATCACATGTTGCCTATATGATACGTTGGTCAAGACCCAAGAAGCTGCATTTGGCACTAGCTGCAGCGTCTGAGTCTTCCCCAAAGGCAGCCCCACGTACAGTGCATTACAGTAGTCTAACTAGAGGGAAAGGAATCCGTAGTGCATGGACAACTGGGGATGCAACAGTCCAAAAGTGGTGCCAAGCACTCCGAGCCAGAGTCCACCTGGGCCTCCAGCGACAGGGATGGGTCAAAGACAGTGGTTCCCAAACTTTGGCCCTCCATCTCCCAGAATTCCTGACTGTTGGCCAAGGTGACTGGGACTTCTGGGAGTCCAAGTCCAAAACACCTGGGGGACCAAAGTTTGGGAATCACTGGTCTAAGAGCATTCCCAAGCCAGCCATCAGCTCCTTCAAGAGAAGCACAATGCCATCCAGGAGACTATATACCCAATTCCCAGCCTGGAGAACCACCAACCTATAGAGCAGGGGTAGGCAACCTTTTTTCCCCTTTAAGGGCTGAGGGACTTCAGCTCCCAGAATCCCAGGAGCTATTGGCCAACAAGGCTGAGGCTTCTGGGAGCTGAAGTCCCTCGGCCCTTAAAGGGGAAAGGTTGCCTACCCCTGCTATAGAGTCTCCCACTTATTAGAATTCAGCCTGAGTTTCCTGGCCCTCGTCCAGCCCATGACAGCATCCAGGCACAGGTCCAGCACTGACACATCTTGGCTCCTGGCTGACTCCGATAGCAGGGAGAAACCAAGCCGAGAGTCATCAGCCACCTCCAAAGCCCCGAAAGACCTCCCCCCGCAGCTGCACACAGATATTGAACAGCATGGGGGATAGATGTGGAACCCTACGGCACCCACCAGCAATAGCTCTGGTTCTGAAAAGGTATTCCCCCAATGCTGTTCTTGGGAACCACACCTCTAGATAGGAGCAAGACCACGGCAGAACAGAGCATCAATCGGAGCAATCCATCAGGGCAACCAAGGCCGTTTCAGAGCCATACCAAGGACCCTATCTCCCTTGTTCCCACCAAGGAAGCCAGAGAAGGCGCTGGGACAGAGAGAATGGCCTCCCCAGATCCCAGATGGACTCACAAAGCAAGGCACAGTCCTTCAAACAAGCCATATGATCCACATCATCAGGCTGCAACAACTGAAACCAATCCCAGAAAATCTGACCCAGCGGTGCAGCAGATACCTTCTTAGACCTTTCTGGGAAGTGTGCGGCCATGTTCTGGATTTCACTCCTAGAAGTCCCAACCAGCCAGCCTAACCGTACAGGATGATGAGAGTTGTAGTCCAAAGCATACAAAAGGCCCACAGTTCACCACCTTTGTTTCATGCATCATTTCCCCTTTCTCTTCTGTTTCCCCGTCTTGAGCTTTTGATAGAGGATGGAGATCGAGACAAAAAGGTACCTGGGATTTTGCAGTACCATTCCCCATTCTTTCCCAGCCCCTAACTTTGGCCTTCTTGATGTATTATGATTGCTGGACATGGTCTTCAATAGAAAGACCAACTATTTTTGAAGCAGTGATGGGCAACACAGAGCCCTCTAGATATTGTTGGACCTCAGCAACCATCAGCCCTAGCCAACATTCAGTGGGGGGTGCACGCAAGTCATAGTCTACTGCTATCCAGAGGGCCAAAAATTCCCAATTTTTACTTTAAAGCCTTCACAGAAATCACAACATCATAGTTAGGAGGCATCCCAAGGGTGATCCACTAAACTCTTATTTGGACTGGGGTGGGAGAAGGAAACTTGAGAGTCTGGTCTTGCTGAGTTGGGAACAATGGGAAAAACCCAACAAATCACAGACCATGGCTTGCAGTGGAGACAATCAATTCATATTCACAATCCAAAATTCTTTCTAGAGCTCTGGCTCATTATGACAAGTATCAGGATGCCCCATCTGATAACACACCTGTGTCAACATTTAGCAGTGATTCCCCCCTCTTTCACCTTTACACCCGGTGCAAAAGCAAGAAAACATGCAACACCACAAGGCCAAGTGTGATCCCACAAACACATTTATTAAAAGAATATTTACAGAATCCCCAAATGCCTCCCTCCAGGAATTGTTGTCATTCTGCCTTGTGGCTTCTCGAGAAGACTCCTACTGATCTCACATATCAGGAGGGAGAAGGATGGAGCCCTCTGTAAGCCAGGCAAAGAGAGCTCTGTGTCAAATGCGTCAGTCTCTGCCAGCGGGAAAGCGGACCGAAAGACCAGGGGGGCATGGGTGCCTCCTTAGGTCTTTATTGCTGTGTCCCGAGACTTGTAGGCCACTCCGCGGCTCTTCAGTTCTCGCACAATGCCTTTGGGAAGGAAACACACACATTGGTTAAGAAGCAGGAAGAAAAAGTGAGAAAACAGAAGGGTGAGCTGCCAGTGGTTTATCAATAGGAAGAACTATTTCTTGGAATGTCCCATATCAAAGTGCAGCCTGTGGTCTGTGTGTGGCCTCAGGGGAGTCAATGTTTTTGCCCCAAATGAACTCTAGTGGACAGGGTTTTTTGCCACATTAGGTCTTTTTAGTAAACCTAAAACAACTTCTAGTGACCTATTGCTTTGAAAAAAAAGGCCTCTTCAGGGACTTGAGAGCCTATCAGAGTGCAACTGTTTTATTTCCTCCAGGCTAATGCTGTTCAGTAGGAAAGTTGATCAATGTGGCAGATAAAAGTTTTTTTCCTTGGGTCAGCCATCATACACTATACCTACTGACATCCCAGGAGAGATGGAAGCTGAGATATACAGCTGCAGAGCACACAGGGCAGGGGAAGGCCTGGGGCTACAACCTGATGCTTGTGGTCATGGAAAGGTTTTCAAATCCTTCCTTCCTTTGGGGAAGAGACAGCAGATTACCTTGAGGCAAACGGCCAGTCACGGACACAGCGTACACCCCAGGCTTGAAGTTACCTGTGAGATGAAAACATGTTTAGAGTTACTACTACTCAACACTGTAGTGCAAATCAGTGCGGCTAAAGGGACTTCCATTTGCCCAACTCAGGACTTCTTTAGACCTCCACGCATTGATTTCTCTGCCTGGAATCCTGGGATGTGTTGATAAGTTCAGCCCCACAGAGAGCTCAAAAGGAGCTAGCCCAAAACTGGCATGGACTGACTACCCCACTGACATGGGAACCACCAGCTGCCACTGCATGTAGGACGTATGTTAGCCAGCTACTGCCTTGGTAGCTGTCTTTAACCTGGTTGAGTTCTAAAATCTTCTGGCTCTTAGACAACAAAAACAACAACAACAACAGGGGGGTATATATTTATTATTAGCATTAGTATTATCCTATTTTCACCCCAATTCAGGACTCAAAATGGCTTACAATTTAAAAATTATTAAAAATTCCTAAGATACAAAAGTGAAAACAAGATCTAGCTAGGTTATAGAACTTTTAATACAGATAACTGCCTCCTGCTCAAAACTCACCAGAGGAGTTTACACTGATTAGAAAGATAAATTTGATTCAAGAGGGAAAGGATGAACTAAGCTTAGCAACAAAAAGGCAAAATGAACTGGAACATAACTCAGGAGGAAGCAAGAGGTAAGGACTTACTAATTCGCTGCCACTTGGAGACCCAGCTGTCTTCTGGGCTCATCATCGCAATAATGCTGCAAGAAAACAAGGAGGGTCAAGATCAAACAAGAGAGACAACACCAAACACTTCCATTTTAGGTGCAACTGGTGGGGATGCGAGAGACAAGGCCTTCCCCCCAATGGCCATCTCTCAGCTCTGGAATTCCCTTCCCAGGCAATCCTCCATTGCCAGGCAAACCGCTTTGAGGATAGGCT
The DNA here is from genome assembly GCA_026167975.1 of Phrynosoma blainvillii. Lineage (NCBI taxonomy): Eukaryota > Metazoa > Chordata > Lepidosauria > Squamata > Phrynosomatidae > Phrynosoma > Phrynosoma blainvillii. Next base: position 16,119,431 of record JANUYF010000014.1, read on the forward strand.
TTTGAGAACTGAAGGGTTTTCAAAGAAAGGACTCTGAAGGGGAGCTCCTTTAACGTAGACCTTTGGTAGGTTTTAACTCCATTTTGTAACCCCAGGTTTGGGGGAAAGTGGGAGGATATAAATTAACAACAATAGTGGGCTTTGAGCCTCTTTGAGTTCTAAGATCTTCTGGATCTTAAACAACAATAACAAGAGGCTACATATTTATTATTATTATTATTATTATTATTATTATTATTATTATTATCCCAATTTCTCCCCCAGTTCAGGACTCAAAATGGCTTAGGTTACTGACACCTGTCAATGAAATCCTAGAGCAGGGGTAGGCAACCTTTCCCCTTTAAGGGCCAAGGGACTTCAGCTCCCAGAAGCCTCAGCCTTGTTGGCCAATAGTCCCATGTTGGCCAATAGCTCCTGGGATTCTGGGAGCTGAAGTCCCTCGGCCCTTAAAGGGGAAAGGTTGCCTACCCCTGTGTGGCAAAAAAGTTTTGGGTTCTGGGTCCATTCCTTTGCATTACTCATTATCACTTGTACCTGGTTTGCATGCTTGAAAATGGTCCAGAAAAGGTACAGATTAGATAAGTCGCTTGCAATGAAGACACTCACCCATCGAAGGATGAACTGGTGCAGTCATAGACCATCTCACGGTTGCCCTTCATCTGCAGATAGGAGTCACAGTTGTCGCAGCCATCAAACTCAAACTGGTCAATGGTCTGCAGAGGGAAAGAAAGAAAAACCCGTCACACAACAAATACACCAAGCACAGAAATGCAAGGAGAGGATGCAATAGGATCCTGTAACACCTTTGAGACTAAGGTCCAAAACACACTGCAGAAATAATCCAGTTTGAGACTGCTTTGACTGTCTTGGCTTAATCCTATGAAATCTTGGGATCTGTAGTTCTGTGAGACACTTAGCCTTCTCAAAGCAATGTAACATTATTATTTACCAAATAAATACATTTCCCTAGACAGTGGAAAAACCTGCTGGAAGAGATACGAAATGAAGATTGTTGTCATTGTAGTTGTTGTTTGCTATCTCAACCTATGGGCTGAAGCAGGTAAGCAATAATAATAATAATAACAACAAGTAATACTAATACTGACAACCACTAGTGCAATACGAGTCTCCTTCTTTGGGGGTTTTAAAGCAGAAGCTGCATGGCCTTCTATCAGGTGGACTTGTCTCTTCCTCCATGGCAGAATGGGGTCAGAATGGATGACCCTTGGGGGTATCTTCCAGCTCTAGGTTTCTATAAACCAAACTGACAAATTCCTATGTCTGTGGGAGGAAAGGAGGGGTCCAAACGCAAATACAGTGGCACTATGACTTCTCTTGAACCAGACACTATACTTCTATTGATGCAGCCTAGAATCGCATTGGCCTTTGTAGCTGCCGCGTCACACTGTTGGCTCATATTCAGCTTGTGGTCTACTAGGACTCCTATATCCCTTTCCCATGTAGTTTTATTAACCTATATTATTGTTCTTGTTCACCACCTCAGTCCATGGGCAGGAGCAGATATAAAATAATAGTAATAATAATAATAATAATAAAACAATGTAATACAATATGAAGCCAATTGACAACTTCCTACGTCTTAGAAGGAGGAAAGGAGGGGTACAGATGCAACTAAATGCATAAATAAAAGGCTGGGCTGAAAGGAAAGTCTCCTATAAAGTCCTTTCCTTAGCCACGCTGCACAAAAATAAACCAAACAAGGGGACTTCCGGTCCACCAACCGGAAGTGGGGCCTCCGTCGCTGTCTTCCCGCTTACCTTGACCAGCGAACACAACAAACAGGCCCTCAAGTGCCGCAGATCCTTCGGCACCGTCTCCAGCGCCATGGCGGCCGCTTCCGTCCACACACCGACTCGCTAAGGAGGCGAGAGAAAGAGAGCGGAAATAAATAGGGGACGCATACAACGTCACTTCCGGCTCCTCCTACAGTCGCATCTCAGAAAGTGCCGCTCTGGCTCGTATTTACTCTATGGTTACGCTTCGCGCACGCGCTCTCTCGCCCCCTCCCGAACGCTGTGCGCATGCGCAGGATAAAATGGAAAACTCAACTATTCAGAAGTCTTCAATTTTCTCCTTTGGCTGACAAAGATTCTCACAAAAACCTTGCTAAAAATGTTTAAAATGTACGAAACGAAGCAGAACACAACACTTCAGCCTTTATATATATATATATATATATATATATATATATATATATATACACACTCACATATATATTTCTATTACTCAAAAGTAATATGTGTATATGTATATATACTATTTCTATTACTATATATATATATATATATATGCACATATATTTCTATTACTCAAAAGTACTATATACATATAAAATATATCTTTTATATATTAGATATCTAATGTTTCTATTACTATATATTTATATATGCATAATATTTCTATTATCTAAAACATTTCTATATATATATATTTCTATAATGTTTCTATTATTATATATTTATATATATATATAACATTTCTATTACTCAAAACTACTATCTAAAACATTTCTATATTTCTATATATATATGTTTCTATTACTATATATATATATATATATATATATATATAATATTTCTATTACTCAAAACTACTATCTAAAATATTTCTATATTTCTATATATATATCTATGTTTCTATTACTATATATTTATATATATATATTTCTATTACTCAAAACTATCTAAAATATATTTCTATATATTTATATATATATTTCTCTATGTTTCTATTACTATATAATATATATATTTCTATTACTCAAAAGTACTATCTAATATATATATATATTTCTATTACTCAAAAGCACTATCTACCTACCTATCTAAAATATATATCTATATCTATATAATGTTTCTATTACTATATATTTCTATATGTATAATATTTCTATATTACTCAAAAGTACTACGAAACAGGATGCAGATACATTGCAAAATGAATGCAGTTTGACACCACTTTGACTGCCATGGCTCCATGCTATGGAATTCTGGGAACTGTGTAGTTTGTTGTGACGCCAGATCAATCTTTTGGCTCTTCATTGAGCGCTGTGCAAAACGTGTAGAAATTTTATATACAACGCGTTTCGGAGGAATGAAGACGAGGCAACCTCTTGAACATGGGCACCCAATGACTTTATAGTGGAAAAACAACAACAACAGCAGCCACTGAACAGCTTTACAAGTGGATAAATATATATTAGCAAAATAAATAAACGAGCACGTTTCCCCCCCCCCCCCCCCCGGTATTCAAACAATCTCTGTTTCTTTGACATAAATATCTCATTTTTTGGCATACGTATATATACACACATAAACATTGTTGGGTTTCCCCACCTCCCACCCCTCATTATTATTATTATTATTATTGGTTTTGGTTTTACAAAAGTACCCAAGTGCCTGCAAAAAAATAAAAGTGTAAGACTCAGGAAATTTAATTACAAAATACAAAAATAAATTCCTCGTTCACATTTCAAAGGGTCTGAGGTTGGCGGGGGGGAAAGGAACGGAGCAATGGCGATCCAAAGGAAAGGACATTTGGAAGAAAATAAGAATTATTTGGTCAACACGGAGGCCCCTTTTGCTCAGCTTTGTTGTTGCTTTTGGATAAACTGCAACTTAATGAACGCAAAGGGTTTCCACTTTGGAGTTGTCGATCCTTCCGTCGTCTCCTTCGTATTCCTTTTGTCTTTCCGTTCCGGCACCCAGGCCTTAAAAACGTTCCTTCGGGGAAGATCTCGATGGACTTTGCCATTTTGTCTTGTCAACGTTATTTGCTCCTGGAACAGTTCCTTAACGTCAAAGCAAAACATTACAAGAGCAAGGAATACGCTAGCTTTCCAACTTTCTCATGGGTGCCAAGAAAAGGCACGGCACTCGAACCGGGGACTCCATAAAACATGTGCCCCATCGCTCCAGGATGCCCCCTTCTTTTAAGAAACCAAATATAAACCTCTGCAAAAATAAATTAATATTTCAGGGCTAAGCTGCTTCCCAAGATAGGGATGCTCTCCTCACTTAGGATGCTTTTAAGCCCTGGACCCCAAAGGGCAACTTATTAAACGAGTACCATACCCTCCAACATTTCACAGGGGAAAATTTGGGACGCGTGTGGCCAAGCAAAATCAGAATGTGGTCAAGACTGCAAAAGTTATGAATGAGAAAGAAAACGCAGCTAGGAAAGGCGGCACCAGTTTCTTTTTGCCTCCTCCTCCTCCTCCTCCTTCTCTCACCACTGCTAAGTGAACTGAATGTAAATATCTTTTGCATTCTGAACTCCGTTTGCAGCAATTGGAGCAAGCTGAGAACAAAGGGAGGAGGAGGAGAGAGGAACCAGGGCATTGTAACAAAACAGCTGGGAAAGTGGGAAGGCCGAGGATTTAATTGGGACTTTCACATTGGCCCAGTTGGAAGCTTTGGTGTACTTTCCATGGACAGCCATGCACTAATTGTGGATATTGCAGTACTTCCTAAATATGAGTGGGAATTTGAACTCTGCTCCCCAGAGTCGTCGTTCAACACTCAAAAGCACCGCACCACGCCGGCTCTCACCTTTCCCTAAATTCCCATTTTTAAAAATCTGAATGTGAATGGTTTAGAGTGGGCTCAATTTGTCACCAGCGCAGAGATGCCTGTTGAAATATCCAAATGTCTCCAAATGGGAGACATCCCTAAGAAACAAGCTTCCTCAACGCTGCAATAGAAAGGTGGCATGTGTCGGGGAGAGACTGATCCAGGGCTATTTTGGAATGGAATATTTGGGTTTTTATTGTCTGCTAGGAAAGAGCTGGGCATCCTTCATTGAAGGTCAGCTCCCTGGTCCATCGCCTGAAAGAGCAAATTTCCATTGCAATCTGGAGCTAAAAGGGGATTATGAACGGAAGCATGAGATGTCTGTACCTAGAAGAACTTGCCAGCTTTGGGGTTCGAGGACTGAGATGCTGTTCTGTTGGACTTTGCTTGATTTTCCAAAGAGGTTCAAGGGAGTCAAATGGTTTACTTGTAAGAAAACAAGAGGCATCCCAAGCTTGGGGTTGAGACACGGTCTGTTACTGAATCTGGACTAAGAAATGATGCCTTCCTCGAAGGAGTTTTGGGGAAAGGTACTCTGAACTTCTTGTTTGCTCCTAAACTGGCAACAAGAGCCGCGTCTGCATGGAGGAGAAGAAACGTTCCTGTCCTGTTCCTGCACTGGCCTCTTCAGATGACGCATGGGGCCAAAAGAGGCAATGCATGGGTCCAAGCCACACTCCGGGGCAATTCTCCGGAGTCAAAGGAGTCTCCGTTTGCCCTGAATCAGGCTAGAAACTCTGGAGGGTCCCCTGAGCGTGTGGACTGCATGCCGGTGTGGGAATGGGAGGAGAAGCATCGGCAGGTGGGCAGACGTCCGTCAGCGCGGACACGGCCAACAACACCTTTCCAATCTGGACAGGACCAGGATGGCTCTTGGAGGGGTCTTTGCCAAGGTGGGATATGGCAGGATGGGACTGGCCACTTGGCTTTCACAGACTATATCCCTGAGCCAAGATTGCATGGGCATCCCACCAACTGGGTAGCAAAATGGTAAGCTTGTGGATCTGGCACAGGACATGCCAAACCAGGGTGACCTCATGCATTGCATCCTATCTGCTTTGGAAGCTTTTGGGGGCTCTCTTAAATTTCCACCTGAACCTCTGAGGATCTAAGGAACCGTGGGAGGCATTGGCATGTATATAGTTGTGATTGCAAGGGGAGGAAAGCCCATCTTGGGATAAAGAGGGAGATTATTTCCTATGTTGGAAATAGGAGTAGTTTCCCTCCTCCTGCTCCTCTCGTTAATTTTAAAAAAGAGCGACACAAGATCCTTTCAAGGGACCATCTTCAAGATGGCCGCTGGTAAGACTGGCAGATTACGTTTGGCACGTGAGTTATGGCTTTGGCAGGCAAAGGAGCCGGCTGAGAGGCCACAGCATTAAGGCAAGCATCTGGGGACAAGTTGGGGGGGGGGGGGGAGGGACACACTGTCTGGACAGGGATCAAAAGCCGGGTTGAGAGCTTGTGACCAAGTCCACTCTCTGAACAGTCAGGTTCTCTTTTGCCTGTACTCCATCCAACAGGGCAGGTGAGTTCCACTTCTTCTCAAACCGAATGTTCGCACACATCTGGGGTATCTTCGTCCAGTCCTGTAATAAGGAACAAGAATGTGAGTGACCTGCAGGACAGGTAATTGTCACTTTTGTCGGCTTTTAACTGCACTGCGTTTTTAGACTGTAAGCCGCTTTGAGCTCCAATTTTGGGAATAGAGTGGGGTACAAATAAATTTCATCATCATCATCATATGAGTGGCTTGTTGAGTCAAGGTAGGGATTCCCAGCTCTCTCATGGCCAGGAGCAATCACCAGGGTTCAGACCGCACTGGGTGACACCCCAGAAGGACCAGTGTACACCCAGTGAAACTGGTGTGACTCCTGAGAGAGCGAGAAAGGGCACTGCCTCCCTTTCTCATTCATCCAGACCCTAAATGGGCAGCTGCAGCACAGACATCCCCCAAGTGCGGCCATCCCATCGCTGCATTGCGGCGGTACCTTGCATTTAGGGTCTGTCATGGTAGGACCACCCTGCCTTAAAGAGTGAGGCTTCTTACCCTGAAGGCGTTGCTGAGTTTGGCAGCTGAGGTAAGTGCTTGTGTCCATCCCTGAATGCTCCCCGGATGATGTGGCCCCACAGTCCAGGAGCTCCGACCCGTCCTGCTCCTGAGGAAGCTCCACAATAGAGTGAGGCGCTAAGCATGGTGAAACCTGGGACGAGGCTGCAGAGGGATCCGCGGAGGGGCTGTTCGCCAGGAGAGGCTCAACCTCTGGGGAGTGGCAGTTGTCAGGAGCGGAAGAATTGGGGATATTAAAATCTAGGGGCGCGTTTGAGTCTTCGGGGGGAGAGGGCTGGGAAGTCTCGAGAGTGCATTTCCATCTCCTTCGACTGGGATGGATTTGCAGGTAGCGTTTCTGAGAAGCCCACGGCCCAACAGCTCCGGCTGGGTCACCGGCAGTTGCTCCAAAGTTAGACCCATCTGCAAAAGAAAATGTGTGCTGTCCTTGAGGCGAAGACGTGGCTTGGCCAGTTTGGGAAACCTCTGTTTCAAGAAGCTGGGTTTTCTCCGCCTTTTTTAGCATCTGGATGCGATGCGGCCCCGTCTTGGACCTGGAATACTTGGCTTTGCGTTGACTGGGTTCTTGGCTCGACCTGCCGCTCCGACAGTCCGAAGGTGGCGGGCTGCGTCCATAATGGTGATGCCTGTGATGGTGGTGATGGAAATGGACATGGCTATTGGCCTGCTGGGCTCTGCCCACCATCGCAGAGTCGACCGATCGTGGCCTCGGGTCCTTCCACGAAGGAGCTGTCTCTGACCTGTTTTCCACAGCCACCTTATCCGAACCGCAGAAGGCAAACGGATCATAATCGCTGCTCAACGAGCTACGGAAAGTGGAGCAACTTCCATGGATGGCTTGCAAACTGACGTCAGTGCAATTCAATATGGAGTCACTGGAAGAGCCATGGCAAGGCCCCGAGCTGGAGTCGCTACCAGGTCCGTCGGGAAGGTACCCGCTCGGCTCGGTGAGATAACTCTCCCCCGAGCCGCTGCTGTGATGGTGGTGGTAGTGAAGATGATGATGCCTCCCCTGGCGGATTCCCCGATGGAGCGGAGCGGCACGATTCGTCTTGGCAGCAAGGTCCCCCCGGAGACCTTGGCGGCAGGAGGATGGGTGCTGAAGTAGGCATGTCCTGCCGTTACGGGAGGGGAGACCTTGCCGCTCACACGCTGGAGACTCCGGGGACTGAGGAACCAACCGGCCTCGGGCGAGAGGGGTCTGATGTCCGCACCAAGGCTCCAGCCCTCTTGGTCTGTAGGGTAGGTAATGCACGGTCCCCAGATCCAGCTGGGAGAGCTCCGGGGAGTGGAAGAACGGGTGGCCGTGAGGAAGTGCCGAAGAGCAGTTCCCGGGAGGTAGAGTCCGTGGGAAGCGGTATGAGGCTCGTCCTGGGTACTGCCGGAAGAAACGAGGCCTCTGCCCAGGTCCCGGGAGACGTGGGTCCTCATGGGAATGCATGGGTAAAGCAGAGGGCGCTTGGTCTAGGAAAGAAAAAAGAGATGAAGTCAGCTTTGAACAAGTGAGCACAAGTGGATTTTCTCCCCACTCTGTCCTAGGGCCTTTGCAGACTGCCAGAAATAGTGCACATTAAATTGAAGCACTGCCCTGGCTCAGTGCTAGGGAATCATGGGAATTGTATCTTTTTCTGAGACATTGAGCCTTCTCTGTCAGAGAGCTCTGGTGCCACAATAAACTACAGTTCCCATGATTCCCTAGCACTGAGCCAGGGCAGTGCCTCAATTTAATGTGCACTATTTCTGGCAGTCTGCAAAGGCCCCTAGTCTTCTGAAGCAATTAAGATTTTCTGAACTACTTTCTCCATGCCATGAATCATTTCTGACACCTCTAACGCGTCTCCATTTCCATTCCTTATTTCTCTGAGTGGAAGGGCTACCTTGATGGTGCAAGCCTTCCCCAGCAAAGAGCTGCCACAGTCCCTTGATCCTTACTGGGATCCCAACCCTCTCCGCCTATGCTTACCGATGATGTTGAACATGCACAAAGGGCACGTTTGGTGTTCTTGCAGCCAAGGGTCCACGCACCACCGGTGGAACTCATGGAAACAGGTGATGATCCGCAGTTCCTGCAAAAGAAAGACCCAAGTCAGGGATGGGATGGAAAGGTACTACGGCAGTACTTTGCCGACTGTATCCCCAGGAAAAATTACATTTAAATAAAGAACCTCTGCCCCGGAAATGCAGCAGCAAACCGCTCAATGCACCCACCCCCTTAAAATACTATTAAACAATTTAATAACACCAGTGGACAATGACACTAACAAATATCTGGTCAATTAGCAGTCTGACGCAAACTGCCAAAGGTTTCCTTCATCATCAAGCTTGTTTTCTGCTGCTCCAGAGACTAGGACCCGAAACAATGGATGCAAGCTGCAAGAAAAGAGATTCCACCTCAACATTAGGAGGCACTTCCTGACAGTAAGGGCGGTTCAAGAGTGGAACACATTGCTCCCTCGGAGAGTAGTGGAGTCTCCTTCCTTGGAGGTCTTTAAGCAGAGGCTGGATGGCCATCTGTCAACGGAAATGCTTTGATTGAGAGTTCCTGCATGGCTGAACGGGGTTGGACTGGATGGCCCTTGGGGTCTCTTCCAACTCTATGATTCTATGATTCTATGATTCTATGATCACCATTAGTGTCAACAACAACATCTATAATAATAATAATAATAATAATAATAATAATAATTTATTTCTATCCCAGTTATACCGCTATGATTCCACTTTAACCGTCATGGTTCATCTTAAGCTTCTTCTGGGCCTGATTCTTTAATTCTCAGCCTTATAACTGAGATATGTATTCAGATTGATCAATACTCTTATTTTAAGTAAAATTTCCCATATACAATCCTCCTTAAATTAAACTAACTAATATCGTGTTTCCAATCTATTATTATTATTATTATTATTATTATTATTATTATTATTAATCATATTCTTTTGTAAGACAGTCTTCAATTGATCCATTTCTCTTTACAAGTTCCCAAGATGAAAGAAATACAAGAAGAAGAAGAAGAAAATAGAGTTTGTGGTACTCTATGGAAAAAGATAAAAGAAAATAATTAAGAGAACATGTTGTATGCAAGGTTTAATACTTTTTTTTTTAATGAGGAAGGTGGGTTTTGGGGCTTCGAACTGTAAACTGATGTATTTATTTTAAGCCGCCCCGTAATAAAGAATTGCATTGTATTGCATTGTATTGTATGGACCAGCCAAGCTGTGTCCCAAAAGAGCATCGCTCACCTGGCCCTCGCTGAACTCCTCCAGGCAAATGGCGCAGATGGGGGCAGAAGAGCAAGAGCTGGCGGAGTCTCTGTTTGGGGGTCCTTGCCGGCGGCGGGCCTGGTAGCGCCGGGTGGCCAGCCGGTTGATGGCTTGGAGGGTCTCCTCTTGCACACTGGCCTGAAAGAGGAGAGGAAATGGAAGTCAGGCCCCCAAAGACCAGCAGGGTCTACCTGCCAGGATTTGCAGGCCATCTGCAAATATCCCGGCCTTGGCCCTCCTCCCCTTCAGTCTGTGATCGTGACCTGGTTGTTCCTGATGCGTGACCTAATATTGGATAGTTGATGTTTTAACATGTTTTTTACGATGTTTTAATTTGTTGTTTTACTTTTAGATTGTACGCCACAGGCAGGCTTTTTATCTATTCTGGATTTTATTTGGTTTTGTACAGCGCCGTGTACATCTACGGCGCTTAATAAATAAAGCTAATAATAATAATAATAATAATAATAATAATAATAATAGGCTGTATTATTTTAATGTTGTGAACTGCCCGAACTGGGTCACCAATGGGCGGTATATAAATAAAATTTATTATTATTATTATTATTATTATTATTATTATTATCTGTGCAACCCTTTCTTTGCAAAACATGTCTGAAAAACAACCCACTTTTGCATTTTTAAATCCCATTTCTGCACAGGATTTTTAAAAGCAATTTGCCTCCGTGTGATAAACTCCTATGAAGGAATAATGACCAAAGTAAAGAGAATCACTTTCCTAACCAATATACCCAAAAGTCATGCAAAATGCTACTTGGTTACAAGATAAAAAAAACAAAACCCTATTGAGTCTGTAAGTATTCCTTGTCAAAATCAATATGAAATTAGTAGGAGTTACAGTGTTGCAAGGGTTACAAGTATTCCTTGTCAAAATTAAAACTAAAAGTTAGCAGGAGTTACAAGTTACAGTTACAGTAATGTTGTTTGGATATGCTTTCTTCTTTTTTGCAGTTCCAGAGACTAGGACCTGGAGCAATGGATGCAAACTACAGGAAAAGAGATTCCTCCTCAACATTAGGAAGAGCTTCCTGAAGGTAAAAGCTATTTGACCGTGGAAGACATTGCCTTCTTTCAAGCTTTTTAAACCAGAGGCTGGATGGCCATCTGTCAGGAGGGCCTTGATGGTGTCTTCCTGCGTGACAGGGGGTTGGACTGGATGACCTTTGGGGGTCCCTTCCAAATCTATGATTCTATGATTCACTGCTATAGCAGGTGTGCTGCACCTGCTCCTTCCTAAGGCCAACCGAAGATGGACTCCCCAGACTTACAGAGTACAGAGGCAAACGAAGAAAATTAAACCACAAAAGTATGACCCATTTACCTCCCCGGCTATGAGAAGTGTACAAGCAGGTAAGCCACAGAAGAAAACTCACTCCCCCTGTTTGTTCTCGGCCTTCCAATCTTTTCCCACTTCCAGACTACAAAAGGGAAAAAATGCCAAAAAGGTATCCAATAAAAGTTATAAATACAAATGGACCCTTTCTGGACAGCTATAACGTTTGGCCGGGATGCTAACAAGGGGTTTTATTTATTTAGACGGTGAAAATAATCATCCCGATAGAATCTGAGATGAATCTTTTGTCATTGCATCTGATTAAGTTTTGGGGAGGGCTGCCAAAAAGTCCCAAACACTACTGGGATAACCAATCTCAGGCTTTACTTTTCCGATTTACAATGCCGGCTGTGTGAATAACCGATGCAAATCATAGACCCAGGATGATGATGATAATAATTAATAATAATGATGATAAATAATAATAATAATAATAATAATGTGAATAACCGATGCAAATCATAGACCCAGGATGATGATGATAATAATTAATAATAATGATGATAAATAATAATAATAATAATAATAATAATAATAATAATGTGAATAACCGATGCAAATCATAGACCCAGGATGAAGATGATAATAATAATAATAACCGATGCAAATCATAGACCCAGGATGATGATGATGATGATGATGATGATAATTAATAATAATGATAATTAATAATAATGATAATAATAATAATAATAATAATAATGTGAATAACCGATGCAAATCATAGACCCAGGATGAAGATGATAATAATAATAATAACCGATGCAAATCATAGACCCAGGATGATGATGATGATGATGATGATGATGATGATGATAATTAATAATAATGATAATTAATAATAATGATAATAATAATAATAATAATAATAATGTGAATAACCGATGCAAATCATAGACCCAGGATGAAGATGATAATAATAATAATAACCGATGCAAATCATAGACCCAGGATGATGATGATGATGATGATGATGATAATTAATAATAATGATAATTAATAATAATGATAATAATAATAATAATAATAATAATAATAATAATGTGAATAACCGATGCAAATCATAGACCCAGGATGAAGATGATAATAATAATAATAACCGATGCAAATCATAGACCCAGGATGATGATGATGATGATAAATAATAATAATAATAATAATGTGAATAACCGATGCAAATCATAGACCCAGGATGATGATGATGATGATGATAATAATAATAATAATAATAATAATAATAAATTAATGTATAACCCGGCTCTCCCTGGAGAATAAACTGGGATAAAACTGCATGCCTTGAACATATTTTGAATATATCTGCATCATCGACCGCATCTTTATTTAAGGGCTGACATATGAGAGCAACCGAACTCACAGTGATGTAGTTCTGATTTTAAAGAAAGCATTGTGAGATTATTCGGATAGCCATGCTAAAAAACAACGTCTGAATGGGGTCCGGGACTCCAGAACCCATCAGCCCGGCGGCAGAGGTCCGGCTCAGGACACTAAAGAGAAGGGGGGTTCTTGAGAAACCGTTCCCAGCATCCCCCAAAGGCCCTTACCTGATTCCTCCTTGGCTGGCAACGAGTGCGAGCGATGAAGATGACCACAATGACCAGGGCAGTGCCCACAACAGTCAGGAGGATCCAGATGTCGAAGTCCGGCTGTTGGGGAAAGACAAGAGGTTAGTCTTCTGTTGACCCCGAGTGGCTATTTAGCTCTGTCAACCTGGCCTACCTCAGAAGATCGTTGTGAGGATAAACCTAAAGTGCAGAAAGGAGGGGAGAAGTCAGTCCATCGCCTCCCAAACAAGAATGCTGCCTCGCCAAAATGAACTACATTTGAACTACAAAATGGTCAGAAGAGAGCTAGCCGCGCTGTTTGGAATTAAAATATTATAGGATCCTGGAGTCGGAAGGGCCACTGAGTCTGGCACAAAGCAAGATATCTTCAGCTTCAGCAATCCCAGGGCATTGTTCTTTTTTAAAAAATAATGCTTAGGATTGAGAAGAGAATGAAAAAACCAAACCAAACCTGGAAAGATCCCTGCCAACCTCTCTCTCTTTTGAAAAGTGGAATATCGAAAAATAATAAGACCTTTTTTAAAGCCATGTTTAAAAGTAACCAGATAATTTTATCCATTAACGTGGCAGAATTGTTCCCAGTCATCATATTACTGCAGTTGAAATGCACCTTCATTAACTCCCTTCATAAATAACTAAGTGAAGGTAACAGCATTACTTGTAACTCATTACAGTGAGCCCTTGGTATCTGCTGGGGATTGGATGATGATGGTGATGGAGGATGATGGATGATGGATGATGATGATGATGATTACAGTGACCCTTGGTATCTGCTGGGGATTGAATGATGATGATGATGATGATGGAGGATGGAGGATGATGGAGGATGATGGACAATGGATGATGATTACAGTGAGCCCTTGGTATCTGTTGGGGTTTGGATGATGATGATGATGATGATGATGATGATGATGATGGAGGATGATGGATGATGATAATGGAAGATGATGGATGATGGATGATGATTACAGTGAGCCCTTGGTATCTGTTGGGGTTTGGATGATGATGGATGATGATGATGATGGAGGATGATGGATGATGATAATGGAAGATGATGGATGATGGATGATGATTACAGTGAGCCCTTGGTATCTGTTGGGGTTTGGATGATGATGGATGATGATGATGATGATGGAGGATGATGATGGATGATGATTACAGTGAGCCCTTGGTATCTGCTGGGTCTGACTCCAGGAACCCACCACAGATACCAACATCCACAGATGCTCAAGTCCCATTAGATACAACGGTAAAGTAAAATGGTATCCCTTACACAAAATGGCAAATTCAAGATTTGCTTTTTGGAATTTATATATATATATTTTAAAAAAATTCAAGGTGTGGATGGTTGCATCCATGGCTAAGGAATCAGCGGATACGGAGGGCTGACGGTACTCAGAGAAGAATGATAATTCAGAATGGAAAAGAGGACCAGGAGAGAGAGCTATGGAAAATGGAAAGTGTATAGAGGACGGAGATCTGGAACATGGCAAAGAACAAGTGTTGAAATCAGGGATGAAAACATGAAGGAACAAGCCCCAAAAACCAGCAAAGAGGTTCAATGCGGACAGAATGACTGACACACGGTTTGGAGGGAGGAAAAACCAAGCGTGGGGCAAAGAGCTTGTACTTTTGCACAAAGAGAAGATCCTTGGGAGATATGTTTGTGGCTTGTTTCATCAGAGCGAGAAGGACGAAAAGCCGGATAGATAGGGATCTGGAAGAGAATGGGACAAAAGGAAGAAAGTAAGACCGAGGGAGACCGGATAGCTCCCGCTCTGGAGGAATGGAGAGCAAAAAGGAAGGAGGGAAATAGGCCTATAATTAGGCAGCAGGGCGAGAGCAAAGGCTGGATGGAGCCTTTTTCCAAAAAAGAAATCTCCTCCCCAGAAAAGGTGACACAATCGCTGCTTTGAAGAAGGAAAAGAGCCCAGGGAAAGTGAAAGGTTACAAGGATAGAGAAGGGAAGGGGAGAGAAGATGGAGGTGGACAGAAAGGCCTGGACGGAGAGCCAAGAAGAGAGCTTTCCGCTTCAAAGAAAAAGTCTTTGGGTGCATCGATAGCGTAGAAAACAATGCAGTTTGGCACCACTTTAACTGCCAGGGCTCCGTTCTACAGAATCCTGGGATTTGCAGTTTGGAGAGGCACCGGCAGAGAAGGCCGAAGAAGACCTTGCAAAACTACAAAGCCCAGGAGTCCAGAGGATGGAGCCACAGACGCTGACCTAGGTTGCAGTGGGTTCATCATATCCAGTTAAAGAGGTTGCAAAACATGTTGCACTGGATTCATACTCAGGAAAGAGTTTGCAAAATACGGATGCCACCCGGAAGCGATGCAAGGTCTCAGCCGATGGGTCCTTATATCCCTGTGATTTCTGTAGCGACTATAGGAGGAAGAAGAGGGACGCTCGATGGGGAAGAGGACTCACCCAAGCCGGCATCTCCTTCACCTCAATCTTCACATGGGCTTCCCGGTTCTTGTTGACCACCTCCATCAGGAGTTCGGCATCGTGGCCCCAGATCAGGACAACCGGGTGGCTGAGTCCTCGAGGCTTCCTCAGCTGCGGAGAAAGAGAGAGAGAACCTTAGATATAAAACACAAACACACACACACACACATATATATATATATATATATATATATATATATATATATTTAAAAATGTTGTCGTGTGAGCCACCATTTCCAACCCCAAACTGAACCGATTGCAAGGTTTTCTTGGCAAAGTATGCTCAGAAGGGCTTTACCGTAACCTCCCTCTGAGGCTGAGAGAGAGCGTCACTCACCCAATGGCTTTCCATGGCTGACACAGGATTCGAATCCTGCTCTCTGGAAGCCATAGAATTAATGCACTTTTGACACCGCTTTGACAGGATGCGTGGTTTAATGCTTTTTCGAAGCCTCTGTACTCCGTGGCTGCCTCTACACAATTAATGCAGTTACACACCGCTTTAGCTGCCCTGGATCCGTGCTATGGGATTCTGGGATTTGTAGTTTGGTGAGATATTTATTGCCCTGGTGCCTCGGCAAACTACAAACCCCAGGATTCCATAGCATCGAGCCGTGGCAGTTAAAATGGTGTCAAACTGCATTAATTCTGCAGTGCAGATGCAGCCTTAGAAAGACGTACGTCCCACACTGAACTCCATCCCAAATTATTTATTGCCCTAAATCGATTTTATCGCATGCTGCCCTGAGACAGAAGGTAGGATATAAACGCTGAAATATAACTAAGCCTAGCGAGAGGTTCCCTGACTTTCATCCCAACCATTAGGCAAAGCAAGGTGGCCTGCCTCAGGCGGAAGAATTTGGGCTTTGCTGTGGAAGAAAAGAAAATTGTTAGGACTTTGATTTATTATTGCATTTTCTCCCCCTCTGTTTGGGGAGAAGGAGGAACAAAAGGTACGTTTGCTGGAGGCAGGAATTTAGATGCTCAGCCTCAGGGACTGAAATGTTTTGAAGGAGGACTGTGTCTTCTTGTATAACAATGAAGGCCTGACCAACATCTTCCTGCCCCATTCTATGCAAAGGGATCTTGGAGCACTATCTTCCAGCTCCATTGCATGCAAAGGGATCTTGGAGCACTATCTTCCAGCTCCATTGCATGCAAAAGGATTTTGGAGCACTATCTTCCAGCTCCATTGCATGCAAAGGGATCTTGGAGCACTATCTTCCAGCTCCATTGCATGCAAAGGGATCTTGGAGCACTATCTTCCAGCTCCATTGCATGCAAAAGGATTTTGGAGCACTATCTTCCAGCTCCATTGCATGCAAAGGGATCTTGGAGCACTATCTTCCAGCTCCATTGCATGCAAAGGGATCTTGGAGCACTATCTTCCAGCTCCATTGCATGCAAAGGGATCTTGGAGCACTATCTTCCAGCTCCATTGCATGCAAAGGGATCTTGGAGCACTATCTTCCAGCTCCATTGCATGCAAAGGGATCTTGGAGCACTATCTTCCTGCCCTGTTGCATGCAAAGGGATCTTGGGGCACTATCTTCCTGCCCTGTTGCATGCAAAGGGATCTTGGGGCACTATCTTCCAGCTCCATTGCATGCAAAGGGATCTTGGGGCACTATCTTCCTGCCCTGTTGCATGCAAAGGGATCTTGGGGCACTATCTTCCAGCTCCATTGCATGCAAAGGGATCTTGGAGCACTATCTTCCTGCCCTGTTGCATGCAAAGGGATCTTGGAGCACTATCTTCCAGCTCCATTGCATGCAAAGGGATCTTGGGGCACTATCTTCCAGCTCCATTGCATGCAAAGGGATCTTGGAGCACCTTTGAGACAAACTGTGGCTGCAGCTGCACTGCAGAATTAATGCAATTTGACACCGCTTTAACTGCCATGACTCCACGCTATGGAATCCTGTCTCACCTGAAACAGAGACCTTCCTTCTTACCTGGTCAGCGGCGTCCTGGTCATCTGTAATGTCGAAGAGGACGGCCCGGGCTCCTCTCTCTCCCGCCAGTTTGGCCTGTCCGAAAAGAGAGGAAAGGAAAAAGGATAAATTAGGAGGATGCTCAAACAGCCTTCATCGTGCCAGCTCTGCTCCATGGAGAGAAGGCATCACGGCCTGAGCAACCTCCCTCGATCTTTGGTCCGGTTTCAAGGTGCTAGTCCTGAGGTTACTGATTATTTCTATTTTTCTTGACCTTCCTGCATACTGTCCAAAACCAGGGACACATGTGGCCAAGCAGTATCAGAGTGTGGTCAAGGTAGCAAAAGGTCCTAAGGAGGAAGAACGGACAAACTCTGAAAGGCTGCAGCAGTTTGCTTTTGCACAAGCCTCACAGGGAAGGGCAAGTCTCTGTCTCCTCCTCTCCTGTCCCAAGTTCATGGCATACAGACAACCTTTGTGCTTTGAACTCAGTTTGCAGCAAGTGAATTAAGCCGAGGAGAAAGGGGGAAAGTGGGAGGGGAAGAGAGAAACTGGGACATTTTAAAAGCAGCTGAAAAAGTGGGATGGCAGAGGATTAATCGGAAGTGTCCTTGTCCAGTCAGTCCAGTTGGAGGATACGTAAGTTAAAACTCCAGTTGAGCATTGGGAAAAGCAGTTTGGCCATGAACGGAAAAGGAAGAGGCAGAGTGACCCAGGGAATGCAAACACAGCAAATATGAGAGCTCTGGGAATGAACAGTTTTCAAG
This sequence comes from Phrynosoma blainvillii, assembly GCA_026167975.1. Taxonomy (NCBI): domain Eukaryota; kingdom Metazoa; phylum Chordata; class Lepidosauria; order Squamata; family Phrynosomatidae; genus Phrynosoma; species Phrynosoma blainvillii. The sequence goes on from JANUYF010000014.1 coordinate 16,137,442, forward strand.
GTCTCACTCTCTGGAGTCCTAGAAATTTGGAGACTGAATGAAAAAATGCATCGGGGAGGGAGCAGAACCCTTATTTAGGCAACAATGGTTTATTTCCTAAACAAATACACAATCTATTTCTTTAGGTAAATAATTTCTCTAACTGTTTGGGGAGGGAAAGTTATTTCCTTTCCCCCTTTGTCCTCAGGTCACTCCCATGGCTGCAAATCTGACTTCGAAGTGAACTCAGCCAAAGGGGGAAAAGAAGGGAGCCGAATCCTGCCCTTCCCAGTCAGCTCAGGCAAAAACAAGCTAATGCAGCAGCCTCTTTTAGATTTCGCATTCTTCCCCATAAATAACCTTCATCTCTCCTGTCTCGCTTCTTCCATCACTTTCGCCACTTGGACCACGGCTGGCCCCGCGTGTCCCGCTTTCCATCTGTGAAAAGTTGGAGGGTGTGCAAAGGTGTGCAACTACTCCCTGTCGCCTCTTTTTTCATTCTTTTTCTCAAGAGCCCAGGGAGTCAACCAGCCAGCCTTGCAAGTCCAACTCCTCCTCCTCCTCCCCATATTCCCCACCTGCCTGGCTTTTTCTTTTCCCTGTCTGGGTGGAACAAAAGCCTCCTGTGTTCCCTATCTACCGAGGAGTTGCTGCTGCAGGCCTGCTCCCCCTCCACGTCCCCTCGGTCTACCTTAAATTCCCCCTTCCCCACCCTTTCTGCCCTGGCCTGGCTGGCTAGCTCACCTGCCTCCCTCCCCTGGATCCTATTGGCACTGGGTCCATGCCAAGAACAGGCCTCAGAACCACCCGCTGCTGGCTGGGCTTCAAAGCCCTGGGACGCAAACCCAAACCGCGAGAGAGCCCAGCCTCCCCACCCAGCCCAAGGCAGGTGGCTGGCTGGCTGGGTTGTTGTTCTGCACAGCCTGCAACCAGGAGGAAGCGGCGCATGGCTCTGGGAAGATGCGGGTCACCCCTCCGAGGGGTCAACGCGCAGGCAGGCCAAGAGGCACTTGGTTGGACTCCTTGTCCCCAACAACCCCAACAGATCAGGGATTGAGCCTCTGCCTTCCCACTTTTCCCAGCTGGTTTTAAAACGTCCTGGTTTCTTCTCTCTTTCTCCCGCTTTCCCCCTATAGCCTCAGCCTTACTTCCATTGCTGCAAACTGTGTCCAGAATGCAAAAGTTGTCTGCGCTGAATTCACTTAGCAGAGAGTAGATGAGGAGAGAGGGAAGAATTTTGTCCTTTCCGGGATTCAGGCAAAAGCAAACAGCTGCAAGCTCTCCCACTTTCTTTCCCTCTACATCCTCAGCCTTACTTCCATTGCTGCAAACTGAGTCCCAAATGCAAATTTTGTTTGCAGTGAATTAACTTGGCATAGAATAGAAAAGAGAGGAGAGTGAAGAATGGTGTCTTTCCCAGAAGGCTCAGGCAAAAAGCATACGCCACCTCAGGATATAATAATAATAATAATAATAATAATAATAATAATAATAATAATATTGCTGCAGTCTCTCCTCACTTCCTCATAAATAATTTTGGCCATCTTGAGGTTGCTTGGCCACATGGGTGCAAGTTTCCATATGTATATTGCTGGAAGAGATGGAGCAGCCCTTAAACCAAAGGGAGATCACACTCTGCATATGCTCTAGGGACCAGAGCTTGGGAAAAAAATGACTTTTCTGAAGGCAACATCTTGCAGAATCCTCTAGCCACGGACTTCTGCATCCTCTAAACATCCGCCGCCACCACCATCACCCTGTAGCAACCCCAGAGCCTGGCAATAACAAATTCAAGCTGAAATTGGTTTTGCCCTTTTGCCTTGGAGACCACCTGCCACTGGAATGTGGCCCTGACTTCTTTGAAACTGAATCCGTCCCTCTGGGAGAAAGGCTTCAGAAAAGATTGATCCAAGACCCCAACCACTTGGACCAGGAGCTGGGCATGTTTAGCCTGGAGAAGAGAAAGTTAAGGGGGGGGACGGGACATGATAGCCAGGTTTAAATATCTGAAGGGAGGTCATGTTGAGGACGGAGCAAGATGGCTTTCTGCTGCTCCAAAGACTGGGACATGGAGCAATGGGTTCAAGCTACAGGAAAAATGATTCCACCTCGATGTTAGAAGAACTTCTTGACTGTAAGAGCTGTTTGACAATAGAAGATGCTGCCTTGGAGATTGGTGGAGTCACCTTCTTTGGAGGATGTCTTTAAACAGAGGCTGGACGGACATCTGTCCCAGGGAGGGCTTGGATGGAGTCTTCCTGCATGGCAGAAGGGAGTGAGTCTAGATGACCCTTGGGGTCCCTTCCAACTCTAGGATTCTCTGACCTCGCACACGGTTCCTAGCCCATCTCTGGCCTGGAAACCTCTTGCGAATGGGAGAAAAAGAAGAGTTTAAAAAAAAAAAAAAGACGGTGGATGTTTTTTGGCAGAGAAGCAGTTAAGCTCCTGCCTGGCGCAGAAGGAAGGAAGGAAGGAAGGAAGAGGAGAGGAAGTTTGATGAGCAAAGTGCAGGGTTGGAGCCAGATCTCAGCCGCCCCGCCGCCTTTGATCCGGGCGTCCTTGGGGAGCGTGTGTGAGCAGGTATCCGCCGCCGCCGCTGCTTCTCCTCCGCAGCAGGTTGGGCTCTGCAATGACAGGGCCTGCCTGGAGCGCCAGAGGTGTGCATCTGGCAGGGAGGGTCAGAGGTCAGGCACAGCGTTTCCCAGCTGGGCCGGTCAAAGGCCGACTGCCCTCGGACTCTCCTGCCGCTGCCCCAGGGTTACCTTCGGGAGAAGAAAAGTGGCCTTCGGGACCACCTTCTCTGGTTTACAAACATCCCCCAAGAGGGTAGATTGTCATGTGCCTCCCCATAGTTTCCAATTTATGGTAATAACCCTATTACAGGGTTTTCTTGCCAAGATTCGTTCAGAGCGGCTTTGCCTTGGGCTTCATCTGATTTGAAGGCACACAACAACAACAACAACAACAACAACAACAATCCCTATCCTTACAATACGGACCAGCGTCCTCCCCCATTTAATAATGAATGAAAAGTCAGCGGCGGATGCAGATCTGTTCGCATCCCCTTGCAAGACCCGGGAATCCGAGCTCTCCAGCAACTCCGGTTGAGCAAACTGTCACGGCTCAGGTTCTGCAAGGCCAGATAAGGTCTGAAAGGCAAGCTTGCGGAAAAGAAACACAACTCCCTTTTGGGAAAAGGGGAAAAAAAGAAGAGTTGCGTAAGTACACACAAGCAGAGGCTGACACAAGCCTCCTATCTCCTGCCTACGAGATGAAAACCAAAAAGGTTTCCAAGGGAAATGACCACTTAATTTCATCAGAGGCGCTGCTGGTTTGGGCAGGTAGAGAGAGCCAGGTGAGTTAGCTCATAATAAAATGCAGGGCAAATCCGAATATATATATATATATATATATATGAAGGAACTTGGCGATGTTGCAAGACGCAGCAGCCGGTACGCCTTCCTTTGATCTCCCAAACTCAGCCCTTGGAGGAGATGACAGCCTTGCTTTCCCTGCCTCAGGACCTTGGCTCTTGCAGAACATGGGACTGTCTTTTTTTTTTTGCAGCAAAATAAGAATATATATATATATATATAAAAGCTGAAATATGATCCTCCAGGCCTCAGGTCTGTATGCATGAGCAGATCCCTTCTGCATCCAAGAGACCCACCGTCTCCTGTGCAAAGTGCAAAACATTTGTGGCATAAAAATTGCATTCCCTCTCCAAAACCTAGATGTGGGATCCTAGAAGTAAGGGTTTCTTTCAAGGAATTTTTCTGACAATTCTTCCCTCAAAGCAAATCTCATAACCCCCATCTGTCCTGATTGGGCAGGGATGGTCCTAATTCTTCCTCTGACATCCCACTTTTGGGGGGATGCTGTGCGGTGAAAGCTGGACTGGGAAGAAAGCGGATAGGAAGAAAATCAACTCGTTGGAAGTGTGGTGCTGGAGGAAAGTTTTGCAAATACCAGAGGTTGCTAAAAAAGACCCATTGAACAGATCCGAGAGCGAATCAAGCCTGAACAATCCCTAGAAGCCAAGATGACTGGACTAAGGTTGTCATGCTTTGGCTATATCATGAGAAGACAGGACATGCTGGAAAAGAGAAAAAACATTTGGTAAAGTGGAAGACAGTAGGAAAAGAGGAAGACCAGATGTGACTTGTGGTCCTCGCCACAAGAAAAAGTGAAAATCAGGACACGCAGAGAAGGTGAAAGACTGTGCAAAACTACAGATCCCAGGATTCCATCAGATGGAGCAACAGCGCTTAAAAGTGGTGTCAAACCGCATTATTTCTAGATGCACCCCTAGCCTTGCCTGCAGATCCCTTCTGGTCTGGTGATCTCCAGTCCAAATCTGGAATCAGCCAAGATTGGGGCAAGATAATGAAGGAAGATTCACAGTTAGTCCAGTTGGGTTTTGCACCTGGAATGGGAAGGGAAGCCATCTTGGTCTCAGACAGCACAATATCTTTGGCCAATCTTGCATGCATGCATGCATGCATGCATAGGAGCCCATGCGAATGATCGCAGCCTCACCCATTTTGGGATGTGAGCAAATCCTTTTAAGACTTTAATGACAACACCAAATATATATATATATGTATGTATATATGCATGGAAAGACAGGAGATTGACAAAGCCCTTACTTACCTTGTTGGCCAACGAGAGGCAAGGGTGGAAATTCTTCTTGGGTTGTTCCAGTTTGACGATGGAGACAAAACCGGGGACGGTGTGCTCATCCTCGCTGGTGTTGCACAGAGACAAGGGGTGGAACTGGGGAGAGAAAGGAAAGGGAGTCAAGGTGGAGCTGAGTGCGAGGAAACCGCTTTGGAGGCGAAGCTGCGCTGCAGCACTTTGCAAGCAACCCAAAATTTCAGTGTAAAGGACTTACGTCGGAGCTTTGTCGCTTTGGGGTAAATGTCCGTTGCAGTTCAACTGTACAGAGGGCTCTTCGCGCAGTAAGATCTTATTTTCTCAGACACAAGTGTAATCAAAATGCTAGAATCGCTTACTAGATTCACATTAAAGTGGCTGCAAAGGCATAAAGGAATCCAGTAACACCTTTGAGACCAACTGGGAAAACTAAATTTCCAATGTACGCTCTTGTGAACCACAGATGCATAAGGAGGAATCAAAAAGTGGGTGAGCTTCATGCACAAGATGGAAATAATGAGTAATGGCTATGTAAAGTGGAAACAGCTTAAAGGTAACTATTTAAAAACAGTGTGGTTACATGACACTAGTTAGTTTTGGGTTACCAAAGGATGTAACAAAGCTACATTTCAAAAATACTACTACAAAGCAAGAGTGAAGTTGCTTTGCTGGTATAAGAAGCAGTGCTTTAGTTATTTGCAAAAGTTCCTTTCTCGGGGCAATTTTAGAGGCAATTTACACAAGCTCTTAATGGGAAGAGAAGGAGTTGCAGGCATTCTCTTATCAGTAACAAAAAGTAATGGAAGCCCAACAAGTTACACAGCAAGTTACTTCTTTGTTATCATCAGCAATGACAGTGGGCTACTTTTTGAACACTGCAAAGAGAAACAAAGTAATTGCAAAATGCATGCAAAAATTTGCAAAAAAACCCCCAAACATTTGCACATTTTATGCAAAATATGCCAAATGTCCAGGCTTTTGCATGTTCCAAAATGTTGTTGTTCATCTCTTGACGTGGTTATCCAAGGAACAAACTGGCTCCTTCCACCTGCCTGGTTTACTTCTGAGCCCAAACCAACCCTCAAAAGTCATGGATGGACTTTTGTGTAGTCAACCCAAATGGAGAAACCTAGACTAGCCACCTTGCCCTGGACCCAAGGGTCAAAAACTTGGCTTTGATTCGGCTCAACTTTGGGACAAGAACACCTTTGTGGCAGGGAAGTCTGCAAACCGAGCAAAGGCAAAAGAGATTAGGACCTAAACCAAGGCCCTGCTGTCCTCTAGATTGGAAAATTTGGCAGAGAGGGAAGAGGCGATCCTCCCAAGGACTCCCCCGGTGCCTGAGTGACCTGAATCATAGAGGCGTTCTTAACCTTAACGGCAATAAATCCACTTTATGGCCACCATAAAGCCTGACATCAAACAAGAATGAACTTTCTTCCTATTCATGAGATCATCCTTCTCATCGCTGGGGAAATATTCCTCCTTTCCACAATCCGGTGGTCTTTGCAAGCTTTGCCATTCACGGAGGAGCATGGCCAAAAATGCACCGACCGGCACGGAAACTGGAGGGTCTTTGTTTTGCTTTTTGATCTGTAGTTCTTGCAAGTTACTCCTAATGGCCTCTTTGTTGGGTTCTTTTGCCCTGAGACAACGGAAGGAAAGGAAGGAGAAAAGCTTGGTCATGGATCGATCCTGGCCAGAGAACCAAGGGTGGCTAGTGTGTTTGCATTCTCCACATAGAGAGCATTTGTACAAAAGTTTATAGCAGTTCAATCCCACTTTAACTGCGATAGCGTCATCCTTCAGAATCTTGGGTTTTGTGTATCATTTATAATATAATATATTTTCCCCACCTGTATGATTTTTAACACCATTGCCCGAGGAAGAAGCCAGCAGAGCTTCGAAAGCTTGCACCATGCATCTTGTGCATTTTGCTTTGCCTAATAAAGGGGTCGCTGTTTTGTGGATTTTGGATGTTATTGTACTTTGGGTATTTGTAGTTTGCAGAAGGGGACTCAGAAGTCTCTGCTAGGGAGCTCTAGGGCAGCAGTTCTCAATGGTGATGGACTTCAGCTCCCAGGATCCCTGACCTTGCTGGTTGGGGGATGCTGGGAGCTGAAATCCAGCAACATCTTGGAAGGCCAAGAGGTTGTGCAGCAACATCACAGCAACCCTTAAGTGAATAGGGAAGTGGTGGCTCAATTCAGTTAGTTTAAGGCCATTGATGAAGATGTAAGTCCTAAGCAGAATGCCAATCTTTTGTGGTCTTCTTTTCTTTTCCCCCTTTGGTCCCCTTCTGTCTCTGACAAAGAATCAGCCCTTTTTTATGTCTCTCGTTCCACTCCAAAGTCAAGAATTGTCTGTCCATTGAAATGGGTTTCTCCCAAACATGAAATTACTTCCCAAAATAAAGCCCTTGGGGATGCGTCTCGTCTCTCATCGGTAGCGCAATTAGGTGATCTTGAAAATTTTGTCCACACCACAGCAATTTTGATACAACTTTAAACGCCATGGCTCAATGGGTTATCTTGGGATTTGTAGTTTCATGTGGTATTTATATAATCTTCTGCCAGAAAACTCTAATGCTGCAGTCCTAGAGCTATTCTACTCGCTTCACCGAAATACGAATCCCAGAATTGTGTAAAATGGAGCCGTGGCCGTCAAAGTGGCATCAACGTGCTACAATTGGGCAATGTGGATGCGCCCTTCAAGTCTGAGCCCAAAGGTCTTTCTTTCTCTCCTTCCACCATCTCTTTTTGGGATGTGGCAGGAGAAACCTTTGGCTCTCCAGATGTTTTGGACTACAACTCCCGTTGGCCATGGGTGGCTGGGGTTGATGGGAGTTGTAGGCCAAAGCCAACGGAGCGCTCCCCACCTAAGTTTGAGATTGTAATGTGGGTGCATGATGGTGTGTGTGTGTGTTTGGGATCCCTTTGGGATCCCTTAATGGTGTGTGTGTGTGTGTTAAATAAGCCAGCCCTGTGGCTGAATTTGGAGAAGGATGCTCCGTTTTATTTGGGGCCCCTGGCTTTGGCTCCAAAGTCCTGCCCTGATGGTGGCAATGTCTCCAATGGCCATGTGGGTCTACTTTGGGGACGCTAATGGCCCAGCTGGCCATTTCATTGTACCCTGCAGCTGCCAGAGGGATACCTTTGAACGGCCGATAACCCCGCAGCGAAGACAATTAGGCTTGTTCTCGCCTATCTTGAAAGGCAAAGAACAAACATCCTCTTGGCTTCTGTAAGCGGGCGGAAGGCAGGTGAGAGGGAGAGTAAAGGGACCACAGCCAGAAACAGGCCTCAAATGGAGGAAAGAATAACTGTGCCTGGGTTTCAAGCTGTTTGCACGGCAGAGGTTGAGGGTTCGATTCCCGGGGTCTCATCATTAAAGGTGATGGCAAATGATGGGACCCTCGAACCGTGGTTGGAATACTGGGCAAAGCGAGATGTTTCTCAGTAAGGTTTCCTTGGCTTGCGATATAAAGGGGTCGAGTTGATTTTAAGGGGTCCCCTTTGGTATGAGATTTGTGGTGCTCCCAGAGCACCCTAAAATGCTGGGAGCTGCCTCATCTACAGCAGTGCTGCTCAAAATGGTGGCCGGCGTTGGTTGCCATCCGCGGAGAGTTTCCAGGAAACAAAGAGTTGTATGTATAGTTGGGCACATCTATGGCGTCGGTCCCTGAAATATTGAGGGAAAGGAATTGTCAGCTCCTCACATCAGAGAGCCTGTGAAGCAATGATATAAAGTAACTTGGAAAAGTAACTTTTGGGAGTTATATCTATCTCTCCGAAACTCTCAGCCATCAGTCTTGGTGCTGTAGTATCACAGTGGTGACAATGTGATTGGCTTTTGCACAATGAAACAATGGAGTTGTGCAACCAAGAGCTTGGAAGGGTGGCTTTCTCATGCTACAATTCCTAGTCGGCATTTTGGGAGTTGTCATACCAGTGTGTGACTGTTGCATCTCTCTTTCCCACCTTGCAGTGTTGGAGGATGTTCCATTTTAAGCTTGGAAAAGTAACTTTTCTGGGTCACAGCGTCCAGCCAATATTCTGTATGTTGTACTGTCAGGCTGTTACCAGCGTACTCCTCTTTCTCCACAATGAAATGTTGGAGGATATGCCTTCAAAAGCTTGGAAAAGGAGGTTTTCCATGCAATAATTCCCAGCCAGCATTTTGGGAGCTGTAGAACCAAGATGTTTCCAGCGAGCCTCTTTTTCTCTGCACAATGCAGTGTTCAGGGATGTGCCATCTTCAGCTTGCGAATGTGACACTGGGAGAAATAAGTCCAAAGGTTTGTTTCCCAAGCTCTGGGACCATCTGTTCACAAAGGGCACAACCGAGGCTCTCTCTATCCACACTGCAGAAACAACGCCGTTTGGCACTGCTTTAACCGCCATGGCTCCATGCTATGAACTTTGGGACTGGGAGTTTTGTGGGATGTTCAGCCTTCTCTGTCAGGAAGCTACAAATTCCATCGCATGGAGCCATGGCAGCTAAAGCAATGTCAAGCTGCATTATTTCTTCAGCGCAGATGCATCCTTAGCCATCTCTGTCAGGGAGTTCTGGTGCCACAACAAACTACAAACCCCAGGATTTCATAGCATGGGGCCATGGCAGCATTATTTCCACAGTGCCTACTACGCAGCCCATGACTCCCACGTTGGCGGTGGGTTGGTTTAGATGACCCTTGCGAGCCTTGGCAGCTTTCCCACTCCACAGTCCCATGCCGAAAACAGAAATGGTGGAGCTGTGCCCCGTGCATAAAAGCAAAAGATGGGTAACCCTGTTCCCCATGGGCCACTCTTGTTATCATGCCCTCTCTCCTTCTTTCTCTCTCTTTTCTCCTTCCCTCTCTCCTGTTTATCCTGGACTTGGACCAGGTGCAGAACACAAAGGCCCTCAGGATTTTTGCCCCTCTCTCCGGCATTGCAGCTTTGAAGGTCAGCCCTTGGCAGGCGGGTCCCTTTGTGCCACCCAGAGAAGAAGCTGAGCCCAACCGGGCCAGGCCGGCCTTCCTCTTCCTCTTCCTCCTCCTCCTCCTCCTCCGCCACCCCACGACGCCCTCCCTGCGAGGCCTTTTGGGTCCAGCCCTGGCAGCACCCACCGGCAGGACCAAGGAACAGGGACCCGGAGCGGGCGAGATGAAAAGGCCACCCGCTAATGTAATACCCGATGGCCTCTCCAGTGCCGTTTGAACTGTTTACAGACCGAGTTAACGATTACAGGCGATGTGTACCTTGGCCGCCTGCCCAAATTCTTACCCGCCCATCAGATATTATTAAACAACCCTTTTCCATGCCTGGCTTGGAGGCCGTCCAACACACCTCAGAGAGATGCCGACGCTCAAGGTGGAGCCGCCGGTTGGCACACTGGATCTCTCTTTCTCTCTCTTTTGGAGGAAGAGGCCCAACATGGGCCTGGAGACTCCATCTCTTTCGTCTCTCTCCGTTGGCCTGGGAAGGGGACACCATCTGAGCCCCAAGGAGTTGGGATCGAATCCAAAGGGGGAATCCTTGGGGCTGTTCAACATGGCGGGGGCGGAGGGGAGCGCGTTGCAATCGACGTAGTGAATTGGACCGAGTTGCCTTTTCTTGGTCACAAAGGGACAAGTCATGCAATGAGCGGGAACAAAATAGCATCCCTTCAATCCATTTTTCAACTTACGGCAACCCTAAGGCAACCCTGTGTGTGGGTGTTGTGTGTCTTTAAGTTGTTTCCAATTTATGGCATCCCTAAGGCCAAACCTATCCTTGGGTTTCCTTGCTAAGATTTCATAGAATCATAGAAGAGTTGGAAACAAGGGCCATCCAGTCCACCCCCCCTTCTGCCATGCAGGAACTCAAAATCAAAGGCGGCTTGTCATTGCCTTCCCCAAGCTTGAGAGGGCATAACTTCAAGTCATTTCGAACTCATAGCAACCCTAAGGCCAACCTATCCTGGGGTTTTCTTAGTAAGATTTGTTCAGAGGAGGCTTGCCATTGCCTTCCCCAAGGTTGATAGGCTATGACTTCAAGTCATTTCCAACTTATGGCAAGCCTATCATGGGGTTTTCTGGCAGTGAGACAACAGGGGTGTCACCCACTCTCCCTATTTCTTTTTCTGGGGTGTCCGCAGATGCAACAATGCACCTTGAGATTTCCTACAGCACCCTGGAAGATGCCATGGCATGATTTGTTTTTTCTCTTCTCCTTGGCAAGACAGGAAGCAATTCTGGCTTGCCTCCCACTTTGTTGGCAGACCTGCATACACTCCAATTGCCCTGATTTGCCAGGGACGGTCCCAATTATTCCTTTGCCATCCCACTTTCCCACCTGCTTTTAAAATGTCCCGGTTTCTCTCTCTCTTCCTCCCACTTTCCCCCTGGCTCACGTTCAACTAGTTCAAAGTGCAAAAGTACTTTGCACTCCATTAAATAACAACTCAGACTGCTACCAAACTGCAGAGTGAATGTAGTCTGACACTGCTTTATATGTCATGGCTCCATCTTATGGAATCCTGGGATTTGTACTTTACTGTGGCACCAGGGCTCTCCGACAGGGAAGGTGCAGTATCTCACCAAACTACAAACCCCATAATCCCATAGCATTGAGCCATGGCAGTTAAGTGGTGCTAATGCAGTCCGACAACACTTTATCTGCCATGGCTCCATCCTACAGGATCCTGGGATTTGTAGATAGTTGTGGCACCACAGCTCTTTGACAGACAAAGCTAAACATCTCATGAAGCTACAAACTCCAGCATCCCATTGCATTGAGCCACGACAGTTAAAGTGCTGTCAAAAACTGCATTCATTCTGTAATATGTAATTATTATTAATTTTTTTTAAACTTTTGCAATCAATGTTTTGGCTCTTTATCTTATTAAAGTATTGCGACCCACTTTGAATCCCATTGTGGGGATATAAATCCTTGAAATAAATAATAAACGTAAATAAAATTCTGCAGCGCAGATGCAGCCGCAGTCACAGGGGAAAGGAAGGGGCCGAATCTTCCCTTTCCTAGTAAGTAGGCTTTGGCAAAAGCAAACTGCTGCATCATTGACAATTTTTGGCATCTTGACCACGCTCGGGTGTCGCTTGGCCACATGTGTCAAACGTGAAGACATGGTTTTTGGGGGGCGTTGACTGTTCTTGAAATCACAACCATCCCTCTGTCCGCACCTGGGGAAGGGTGCAGATGGGGATCCATGACCAGACCGGCCAGGAAGGTGCTCCTCTTCAGTCCCAGGCAGTGCCTTGTAGGGCTGCACCGCCACATTGCCTCTTCCTGGCTCTGGAAACCCTGGCAGCATCCTCCTCCTCCTCCTCCTCCTCCTCTTGCGTCTCTTGCCTGCCTGCCTGCCTGCCTGCCATGGCTGTGGGCCACAGGCTATCTGCTCCAGCTTTTCCCCGGCTTGTACAGACAGGCCTGCCCGGCTCAGGAGAGGGAGGAATCCGATTCTCACCCCCAGGGGCTTGCTAAGGAACTCGCCCCGCACTTCAAAGGCCCTTCTTTTATTTTGCCTGGGTGATCACACCCTGCAAAAATTTCCCACCGACAAAAGAAAATCGTTTTATAGGCAAACGAAGGGTTGGAATGTGTGTGTGTGCGTCTCTTTTTCTCTTTCTCTCTCTCTCTCTCTTCTGCTCAGTCCCTGCAGAAGGAAGGAACAAGGGCCTGCAAAAGTCACACACCCAGAAGAAGAAGCCGGGTGGAAAGCGGGGGGAAAGAGGCCTCGACCTCCCAGTCCGTGGTCCACAAGGCGCTTGATAAAACTGCTTTAAAGTCCGCTTCGACTTATGGGGCGACTCCATGAATGGAGACCTCCAAGTCCCCTTGTCATCTTGCAAACTCTCACCGTCCCAATCCAGAACTGATTCAGGTCCTGATGGTCAACAAGGCGGTTGTTAACTGCTTTAAGGTCCACTTTGACCTATGGCGACTCCATGAATGGAGACCTCCAAGTCCCCTTGTCTTCCACAGACCTGCTCAGGTCTTGCAAACTCTTGCCAACTCACAGCTGTGGCCTCCTAGACTGAGTCTATCCATCTGGAATATGGTTGTCCTCTCAGCCTTCTATCTTTCCAAGCATCACCTTTTCCAGAGAGTCACATCTTCTCATGATGTGCCCCAAGTACGACAGCCTCTCATTTTGGCTTCTAGGGAGAATTCAGGCCTGATTTGCTCTGGAACCCATTTATTTGTCTTTCTAGCAGTCCACAGTACGGTTGGTCCTTGGTATCCACTGGGGTTTGGTTCCAGGACTCCCCCGTGGATATCAAAATCTGTGCATGCTCAAGTCCCGTTAAATACAATGGCATAATGAGATTGTTGTTGCTGCTGTCGTGTGCCTTCAAGTCATTTCTGACTTATGGCAAACCTAAGGCAAAGCTATCACAAGTTGTTGTTGTTTTTTTGGCAAGATATATTCAAAAGAGGTTTGACATTGCCTTCCTCCGAGGCTGAGAGTTTGTGACTTGCCCAAGGTCACCCACTGGGTTTCCATTGCCGAGCTGGGATTCAAACCCTGGTCTCCAGAGCCATAGTCCAACGCTCAAACCGCTATGCCACGCTGGCTCATAAGAAGATAGTATCCCTTCTCTAAAATGGCAAAATCAAGGGTTGCTTTTTGGAATTAACATTTTTTGAATATTCTCAAGCCGTGGAGGGTTGAATCTGTGGATGAAAAAATCAGTGGATAAAGAGAGTCAACTGTATCTGCACAACTTTCCTCCAGCATCTCAAAGGAGGCGATTTATTTTTTCCTATCAGCTTTCTGCACTATCCAGCTATTGCAACCATGCATAGAAATGGGAAATACAATGGCATGGACCATCCTAACTTTAGTATTCAATTATATATCTTTCTATTTCTGGATCATGCCTAGTTCCTTCATAGCTGCCCTTCCAAGTCTTCATCTTTTTCTGGTTTCTTAGCTGCAGTCTCCACTCCAAGTATGGAACATCTTGAATTATTTTTATGTCTTCATCGTCTGCATTAAGAGTTATGAAAATCATCTGAGGTCACTATTTTTGTTTTTCTTCATGTTTAGCTGTAAACCTGCCTTTGCCCTTTCTCTCTTGTATTCGTTCCAAGTCTTTGCTCTTCTCTGCTAGCAGTGTGGTGTCATCTGCATATCTTAAATTGTTGATGCTCCAGCCTCCAATTTTCACGCCTCCTTCCATAATCCTGCTTTGCATATGAAATTTTCGGGATATAAATTAAACAAATCGGGTGAACAAATGCAGCCTTGCCTGACCCCTTTGCCAATTGGGAACCATTCCGTTTCTCCATATTCTTGCCCTAATAGTTGCCTCTTGTCCTGAGTTCATGTTACGCACCAGGATAATCAAATGTTGCAGCACAACCATTCCTTTAAGGGCGGTCCATACCTTTTCAAGACCTATACAACCAAAGGCTTTGCTATAGTCTTTGAAGCACAGGATGACTTTTGAAATTCTTTAGTGTGCTAAATATCCTAAAGGCATCAGATCCCATCTGATCTTGGAAGCTAAGCCATGGTTAGCACTTGGACGGGAGACCACCAACAAAGAAATCCCAGGGGCTGGAGCCTCTATTTCAGAGGAAGGAACAGGCAAAACCACTTCTTGAGTTTTCCTTGCTTAAGAAAACCCTACGAAATCCAGGGGGTCACCATAATTCGACAGGTAACTCGAATGAACGCACATACACCCCTCAGAGTGTCAGCAACGTGACCAGACCCAGGCATTTTGCTCTGGCTAAAAATACCCAGCAGAGTTTGGAAACATGACTCTGTTTTTTGGGGTGGGTAGACTCCAGCTCCCACAATCCCCCTGCTGTTTGGTGGAGCCTGGGAAGTGTTGTCTCCGAGAGAGGAATGTTTCCAAGCTTGGTATCCAGTGTTCTGTTTCTTGCAATGGTTCTGAAAACACCTATTTTGTTCTCTGTTTCTCCTCCAGTGCCTGATATCTAGAGGTACGCTGATCTTTAAGATGGAGGCTCCGTATAAAACTTCTATCTGCAGCAGGATCTCTCTCCCTCCTCTGTATTGATCTAATCGAGCCTGTCAAGTCTTTCAAGCTCGCCGGTAGCTGTAACCACAGTCTGCCAGTCCCAGCCTCCGCCCGGATGTACCGTGACCTTAATCCCCAAAGGTGTTTAACCGGCCGTGAGGGAGAGGCACCTTGCGTGCGCTCCAGGCAACTGACATCCGCAGCAGTGCTTCTCGACATGTTCCAGAGGATGGACGACTGGGGGAGAGCCAAGTCCCAATGCGTTCCTTCATGGTTGGCCAGGCTTCTCAGTAGGTTCTTCTAAGTAAGATTTCTCAGTAGGTTCTCCTAAGTAAGACTTCTAAGTAGGGTCTTCTAAGTAGGTTCTTCTAAGTAAGACTTCTAAGTAGGGTCTTCTTAGTAGACGTCTAAGTAGAGTATCTAAAGTAAAACTTCTAAGTAGGGTCTTCTTAGCAGACTTTAGTAGAGTATCCTAAATAAGACTTCTAAGTAGGGTCTTCTAAGTAGGTTCTTCTAAATAAGACTTCTAAGTAGGGTCTTCTAAATAAGACTTCTAAGTAGGGTCTTCTTAGTAGACTTCTAAGTAGAGCAGGGGTAGGCAACCTTCTTTCCCCTTTAAGGACCGAGGGACTTCAGCTCCCAGAATCCCAGGAGCTGTTGGCCAACATGGGACTATTGGGCAACATGGCTGAGGCTTCTGGGAGCTGAAGTCCCTCAGCCCTTAAAGGGGAAAGGTTGCCTACCCCTGAAGTAGAGTATCCTAAATAAGACTTTTAAGTAGGGTCTTCTAAGTAGGTTCTTCTAAATAAGACTTCTAAGTAGGGTCTTCTTAGTACACTTCTAAGTAGGATCTCCTACGTAAGACTTCTAAGTAGGGTCTTCTAAGTAGATTCTTCTAAGTAAGACTTCTAAGTAGGGTCTTCTGAGTAGGTTCTTCTAAGTAAGACTTCTAAGAAGGTTTTCCTAAATAAGACATCAAACAGGCTTCTTCTAAGTAGACCTCTAAGTAAGGTCTCCTAAGTAAGACTTCTAAGTAGGTTCTTCTAAGTAAGATTTCCAAGAAGGTTCTGCTAAATAAGATGTCAAACAGGATCTTCTAAGTAGACTTCTAAGTAGAGTCTTCTAAGTAAGACTTCCAAGTAGGTTCTCCTAAGTAAGACTTCTAAGTAGGGCCTCCTAAGGAGGACTTCTAAGAAGGGTCTTCTAAGTAGATGTCTAAGTAGGTAGATCCTATGTAGGCTCTAAGTAAGGTCAAGCCTCTGAAGAACAGAGAGAGAGATCCACTGGGGAGATGGCGTGAGAACGAGTCCCATGTTCCTCCACAACTGGTCTCTTGTAACAGATTGGGTTGGGCAATATCTGTTTTCTATCCAGGTGGCCGGTGCTGTCCACCCTAGGATAAAATACATGCAGACCGGGTTAGAGAACCAAGAGGATTATGGCATATGCTTTTCACATCCCAAAAAGCACTGTGTGCCTTCAAGTCATTTCCGACTTACGGCACCCTAAGGCGAACCTATCATGGGGTTTCCTTGGCAAGTTTCTTCAGAGGGGTTTTGCTATTGCCAAGCACAGTGCTGCGTTAAGTACAGATTTGTAGAAAGGACATGGAGCAATGGATGCAAACGACAGGAAAAGAGATTCCACCTCAACATTAGGAAATTTTTCTTGACTGTAAGAGCTGCTCGACAGTGGAATAATACACTCCTGCGGAGTGTGGTAGAGTCTCCTTCTTTGGAGGTTTTTAAACAGAGACTGACTGGATGGCCATTATTGGGAGAGCTTTCATTCCTTCATGGCAGAAGTGGGTTGGACTGGATGACCTTTGGGGTCTCATCCACGTCTAGGATTCTATGTCTCCCTTCATCCTTCCCTCCCTCCGTCCTGCAATCCCAAACACGTTCTGAGTTTGGGACCGGAGGCACCTTTTTGTGGGATACTTCAAAAGATGAAGGGAGGGAAAGCCAACTTGGAAGGCCCTGTGTGTGTGGGTTTGGTGCTGGTTGTGTGCGTGTGTGTGTTTTAAAGAAAGAAAAAAGAAATAATTGTTAGGGGGAAGAAGGGAAAAAATGTGAGGAATATCAGTGCATGCCCCTGCATGCCCTCGCAGCGGTGCAATCCTTTTGAAAAATGCTCCTCCTTTCAAGTTTGGGAGACAGAAGGAGGCTCTAAATCACTGGGATTTCGAGTTTTGAATTCTCCAATTCTTCTTGGAGTTATTATTTTTTTAGGAAGAATTTTTGCTTGTTCCAAACTTGGGAGGAAAAGAAATATATCTGTATTTGATTCACTTTTCAGACATTGCTTGGCCCCAGCTCTTAGTTCTTCCCTTCTGCACTTTCCCCTTTTATTCTCAGCTTCCTTCAGTTGCTGCAAATGGAGTTGAAATTGCAAAAGGAGCTTGCACTCCATTCATTTCAGCAGGGAGTAGAGGAGGACAGTCCCAGTTAATCCTCTGTCATCCCACTTTTCCAGCTGCTTTTCAAGTGTCCCAGTTTCTCTTTGCTCCTCCCACTTTCCCCTTTTTATCTTCAGCTTCCTTCAATTACTGCACACAGAGTGGAAAACGCAAAAGGAGTTTGCACTGGGAGCAGAGAGGAAAGGGAACAAATCTTACCCTTCCCAGTTGGCTCAGGCAAAAGCAAACTGCTGTGTAGCCTCTCCTAATTTGTTTTCTCTCATTCCTAACTTGAGCCATCTTGACCACACTCTGATGTGGCCATACATGTCCCGGTTTTCCTCTGTGCAATGTTGAAACGGTAAAAGCACACTGGAATAAAGAGGTAAACTCTCCTTTGGGGATTTTGTATATGATGTTTTTGATCCTCTACACTCCCCACCCTGCAACCAGATATGGCAGAGGCCCCCCTCCGACCTTCCCTTGCTCTGAAATTTCATTTGACCCAATATTTATTTTATTTTAAAAATGCAAGCCTTCTCATACATGTGCATACATTGTCCTGGAACCCAGCACAGCTCATAAAACTTTTAAAATGGGTATCTTTAACGTTCCTTCTTCCACCGAATGCATTTCCTGACTGCGGGTTTGTGTAATTATTAACCGATCTGTGCGCTGTGCGGCACAAAGTACGATCGGAGGCCTTTGAAATGCCTCTTTTATCGTCAGACGGGTCTAGAGGCGAATCAGGCAGCCCTTCCAGATGCTGAGGGACTGCAACTCCCATCTTTCTCTAATGGGAGTTGCAATCCAGGAATCTTCAGAAGACTGTGGGATTGCCATCGCCCAGAGAGCAGAAAGGTTAAAGCAGTCAACAAATGAGAACTTGTACATTTGTTTGCATCTTAAAATATTTATAGCTTGCCTTTGTCCAACGAGAGAAGATCAGGTAGTGGTTTCAGTGTCGGACTATGACTCTGGAGACCAGAGTTCGAATGCCCACTCAGCCATGGAAGCCCACTGGTTGACCTTTGGCAAATCACACTCTCTCAGCCTCAGACTATAGTGGCGAACCTCCTCTGACTAAATCTCACCAAGAAAACCCTGCGATAGGTTCACCTTAGGGTTGCCGTAAACTGGAAATGACTTGAAGGCACGGACCAACAACCTCTATCTAAAGATCTCCGGGTAGCATAGAATCAAATGCCCACCATCGATTTGAAACAGTAAATTCAAACACTCACACACATGCATAAAACACATTCTTCCTGTTTGGAAATTAAGACAGGTGAAATGAGGGAATTAATATTTGCTCACTTACATAGGGAGACAAGATAAAGAACATCTAATCTAGCCTCCTTGCTTTGAGCCAGGAGGTGGATGAAGAGCATGGAATCATAGGATTGGAAGGGACCCCCAAGGACCATCCAGTCCAACCTCCTTCTGCCATGCAGGAAGACATAATCCAAGCCCTCCTTGTGACAGACAGCCATCCAGCCTCCCTTTAAAAACCTCCAAAGAGACTTACCGTCAGGAAGTTCTTCCTAATGTTGAGGGGGAAATCTCTTTTCCTGCCGTTTGCATCCATTGCTCTGTGTCCTGGTCTCTGGACCAGCAGAAAACAAGCTTGCTCCATCCTCAACATGATATCCCTTCAGATACTTATACAGGGCTGTCATATCACCTCTTAACCTTCTCTTTTCCAGGCTAAACCTTTTTCCTGTGGTTTGAACTCATTGCTCCATGTCCTCATAATCTCTGGAGCAGAGTGGAGGGTAAGCCCTGGTGCAACAACAACAACAATTGGGAGGGAAGGCAGAAGCCAACTGTAAATACACAGATCCCTCGGAGAGCCTTTGAGAGTTGCTGCAATGGATGAATTAAATTGTGCAAATTGGAACAAGCTGCTGCTCTGCCAGGTGAGCTGGAGACTTGCACACGGCCCGTTCCTCTTGCCAAGGGGGACCTAAGTTTCCCAAAATTGGAGCATCTGCAGGAAAACTGGAGTCCCTGAGATCTGGCAACCTCCCATCTCTTCCCTCCTCGCACTATCACCTCTGCTCCTAATGCTGGAAATCTCATTCCTAAAATCTCCACAGCCCTGGGCCACGTGCTTTTAAGAATATCTTCACAGCCATGAGGCCTAGAAACATTAGAAGAAAACCCATCAATGCTGTTTCCCCCAGTTTCTTCTCATATCTTTCTTTTCCTGCGGCGGGAGATTTTGCTCGCTTTTGGCACCCTGATGTTATTGGACTGGTGCTTCCAGGGAAATCAATATTTATTTTATTATTATTATTATTATTTTGCATGGATACACCTAGAGGCAGAAATAATATTTTTAAAAAATAGTCCAAAGTAGCCCAAAAATGTATCTAGGAACCCTAACAAGAAGAGCCCTGGATTCATGAGACTCTTTATGCGAAATTCACATGTGGTTTTTGCACAGGTCCCATTTGGTTCCCCCAAATCATGTTTTTTGAGTCCGTGTTTAGCCCCTGGAGAAATTCACCTACAAATCAGGAATGTGGGGTCTTTCTCATCAATATCTTTCAGGGGTTGGATTGGATGGCCTCTGGGGTCTTTTCCAACTCTATACTTCTATGACTTTATGAGGGTGGATGGCTTTGATCTATCTAGGATCCTGTTCCCCTTTGGTTTTCACCATCTTACCGGCAGGTTTTGGACGGCTGCTTTTCATGCTCAACCAGTCATGGGACTGCTGGGACTTGTTAACTGATCCCTTTCATGAGTGAAGAAACGAAAAGCCAATTATGAGTGATCTTATCAGGCTCCTAGGAATGCCAGCTCTCATGACATGGAGCATCTAAGGAACTCCTTCCAATGAGGAGGAGGAGGAGGAAATCTATTTTCAAGGGCAAATCAACCACGGCGGCACCCATCCACGGAGCTTTCCTCCGCGTGCCTTTGATGATCCCATTCACCTTTCTCCCAGCTGGGATGCTCTGGAAAAAATGGCATGGGAAAATAAATATATTCCCCTCTCTGAACATATAGGGTGCGTCTACGCTGTTTCTCCCAACATGGGATCCCAAGGAAGTTCACAAAGATCATAAAGATCATGCTTAAAGCAGCCAGCATCTTATGGTTTTGAGCCTGAGTAAGATGGAGGGTGAGTCCTGGCACAAGTGGGTGCTGGAAGCTAACTAAGGGGTGCATCTAGACTACAGAAATAAGGCAGTTTTACACTGCTTCAATAGCTCCATCCTACAGAATCCGGGATTTTGCAGTTTGGTGAGGCGCCAGCCCTCTTGGGCAGAGAAGGCCCAAAGATCTTGTAAAACTACCCACGGGATGAAGCTACAGCACTTCAAGGGGTCTCAAACTGCATCAGTTCTACTGTAGGGATGCACCCATAATGCAGATCATTTTCACCCTTTTGAACCCCCCTATTCTGCTACTCCCATGGCATCGCGCCAACCTCTGCCCCCAACTGCTGGAAATCTTATTCCTAAAATCTCTGCCGCCCTGGGCCACGTGAAAAGAAACGGTCTTTACCCACGTATGGTAGACAGAAAGGAAGGGTCCAGTCTAACCTATCTAGGAAGTGAGTTCGAGAGCCTGGGAGCAGCCACTGAGAAGGCTCCATCTCCTGTGTTCCCAGCACAGATGGACCTGTGAGGTTGGTGGGACCAAGAAAGGAAGACCTTCTCAGAAGATCTCTAAACCCAGGAGAGACGGTCCTTCAGATCACCTGGATTAAGCCCAGAAAGCTGCATCTCTCCCCACTCCTCTGTTACAACGATCCCCTTCCCAGCTTAGCTCTCCAAGCCAGCATGTGCCAACGTTACAACTGTGACTAACATGAACACCCAAAATCTGGAGTACCAAGATTTGGGAACCAGTGAGGAAACCGATGTCATCTACGCACCAAGCCTGGCTTGGTTGAAAGACCTCCTGTTAGGAGTGGAAGAATAGTTCCTTTTTGGCTGGGCTTCTGGAACGGGTATAAAACTTTCCATGTTCACCAGACCTCCCCATGCTGCCCATTCAGCCCCAGTAGGATCATCGCTATTTTGGTTCCTTAAAATCTTTTAAATTGCCTTTGGGATTGCTGGGATAAAGCCACTTGCCTCTCGGGTGTTGTGAGCTGGTTTAACCATATGCCGGGAAAAGTGACATCTATATCACGATTGTCCTCCAAATAGGAAGGAGAAGAAGAAGAAGGGATTGTCTATTTGGGGTATGGAAGATGAAGGTTGTGAAGGAGGGGAGGGAGAAAAGGGGGAAGAAGGAGAAGAAGGAGAAGAGGAGGGGAGAGATGAAGAACAGAAAGAAAGAGATTAAGAAGGATAAGGAAAGGAGGAGAAGAGATTGAGGAAGAAGAGGAAGGAAAAGATGAAGAAAGGAAGGAAAAGGGAGAAGAGGAGGTGGAGAGCATAAGGAAGAAGAAGAGGAAAGAGGAGGAGGAGGAAAAAGGAGGAGAGCCTGAGGAAGAAAAGATGGTGGAAGAGAGTATAAGAAAGGAGGAGGAAAAGATGAAACAGGAGAGGGACAGAAAGAAGAGAAGGAGAAAAGGGGAAAGAAAGAGATTAAAAAGGAGAGGAAAATGAAGAGGAGTAGAAGAGGTTGAGGAAGAAGGAGTAAGATAAAGAAAGACAGGAAAAGGAAGAAGAGAAGGAGGAGAGCACAAGGAAGTAGAAGGAGGGAAAAGATGAAACAAGAGATCAAAAGGAGGAGGAGGAGGAGGAAAGTGTAAGGAAGAGAAAGATGCTCCATAAGGGCAGGTTGCATACCTGTAACTGCAGTGGCCCCTTGCGAAGCTGAGATTGTGTGACACAGGGAGACCACCAAGAAGAAGTTCCTTTCCAAGATGGTTTCTGAGAATGTGCCACATCCTGCAGTGCTCCTGCCCAGGTGTTAGGAAAGGCCTGAAGGAGGGTGGTGGACCCATACAGGATGGTTATGTTTAAAATGGGAGAAAGAGTCGTTTGAATTCAGGACTGGACCTGGTGGACATGCACGATGCAACCTCTCTTACTTTCTTCAAATCCCTCCTGCAAAACCCACCCTTTCCACAAAAGCTTCCACTTACATGTTCCCTTGCAGTTCCCAGATTCTATGATCATTCAATGGGTTTCTGTAAGGGAGCCAGCGCAATGTAGCGGTTTGAGCTGTAACATTGGAGACGAGGGTTCGAATCCCTAACCAGCCATGGGAGCCCACTAGGTGACCTAGGGCAAGTCTCACTCTCTCAGCCTCAGAGGATGGCAATGGCAAACCCAAACAAAACTTGCCAAGATTTGACAGGGTTGCCTTAGGGTCACTGTAAGATGGAAAGGATTGGAAGGCACACAAAAACAAATCTGTCCTGGTATTGTGTTTTCTTTTCCCAGGTTCCTCTGGGTGGGATTTCAGGTTTCACACTCCTTGGGAGCAGAGGCCTGTCATCTTGGGCTCTCCAAATGGCGCATGGATGATGCACACCTTCCAACATTTCCCAGATGAGAACAGGGACACAAGCATCAACAGAGTGGGGCCAAGATGGCAAAGTAAATAGTAGTTGCCTCCTGAATTCCTTACTGAGCATGTCTGAAGGGCAAAACAGTGAGAAAAGGGGAAAGCAGGTAAGCCTGCCTCAGTAGCTACCCCCAATTCATTTCTTACCTCCCACCGAAAACACTATAAATTTGGCCACCAAACCATAAATCATATCAAAACTGGAAGCTAAAATAAACTAAAAAAAAAATCAATTTTAGAACAAGCTTTCATGTGGTCGCTACAAGGCACAAAACTTTTTTTGTTTGCTTCTGCAAGGCTTACCTGACCTGGTTGTTTCATTTCATGGGTTCCTATGGTTAGTTCTGCATAAAAGGTTTTCTGAGAACATGACGAACTGCTTTTCAGTTTGGCAGGAACCCATCCCTACTCTTTCCATGCAATTCCTGCCGCTGTAATGCCCAGGAACACACCTAACTTCATTACCTGCGGAGTACCTGGATATACAACATGCCCATTATATTGGAAGGAAAGTGCGGACGGATGGCTATGAATAATATCAATCATCATCCAAGGGAACGGCGGCGGGGAAGAGTCAGGTTTGATCTGTGGCAATGTTTCCTGCTCAGGTTCCAATGAAATCTCCAGTTCAAGAAAAGTGGATATGCACTTATTCTGACTTTGGATTATCAAGGAAGCACAAAAACCTATTTTGTTCACCTCTGTCAGATACTGTTTTGTGTATTGGAAAGAGGAACAGCAGACATTTGCCTCCAAGTTGTTGGAAGAAGGATTTGGACCCTGACCCGGCACCATAATCCCTAGTCATTTTTGGCTTTCTATAAGGGCAACGCACCTTCAAGTCATCTGCTGCCTTATGGCAGCCCCATTAATTCCATAGGGTTTTCTTAGGCAAGGAATCCTGAGATGGTTTGGCCCGTTTCTTCCTCTGAAACATAGCTTCCAGCAGCTGGTATTAGTTGGTGGTCTCCTTTCCAAGTACTAACTAGAGCTGACCCTGCTTAGCTTCCAAGATCAGATGGGATCTGGTGCCTTTGGGGGGTATTTAGGGAGGCAAAGGCAAACTCCCTGTGAACAAATCTTGCAGAGAAAAGACCATGATACATTTGCCTTAGGGCTGCCATATGCCGGAAATGACCTGAAGGCACACAACAACAACAACAACAACAACAACAACAACAACACATTGTCAAAAATGAAACCAAGCAAAAGAAAATGCTCTGGATTGTTCCCTCAAAACGCACACTCTATGAAGCCACCTTACTCTGTCTGGTTATTTGGATCAACCTCAGATCTCAGAGAGCCAGCAAGAGATAATGGTTTGAGGGCTGGACACTGGGAGACCAGCGCTCAAATCCCAGCTCAGCCATGGAAACCTGTCGGGTGACCTTGGGCAAGCCACATTCTCTCAGCCTCAGAGGATGGCAATGGCAAAACCCTCTGAAGAAAGTTGCCCAGAAAACCCTTGTGATAGGTTTGCCTTCGGGTCAGAAATGACTGGAAGACACACAACAACAACAACAGATCACAGGAAGAAGTCGAATGAGAAGCCTGCAATCTTATCTTGGATGGTGTCAGAAATGGCCTAAGACTCTCTGTATTCAAAGGATGTGCCCCACCATTGAGCCATGAAGCTCCCTCCAAAAAAGGATACATGCCCCTATGAAGCCACTATCTGCAGATCCAGAAGCATCTATCTATCTATCTATCTATCTATCTATCTATCTATCTATCTAGTCCTGATTGGTTACGTATTTTATTAATTTGTATACAGCCTTCCCCCCAGAACTGGGTCCAAGGCATCTACAACTAGGGTCACCAGGTCTTTCGAAGATCATCTCTGGGCAGGAGACCAGGGTGCAAATTCCCCAGTTTTGGAGGACTCAGTTCCAGACAAGAGGAAAAGAACTAGGTGCAAATCTCAGCTAGGAGAGCAACAGCATGCTACAGTTTCTAAGGATTCATTGACTGGCTGCTGCATCTTGCAAAGACACTCCATATGTATTTACTTAACTTAGGTTACTCCTTCCTTCCCAGTTGTTGTGGCTCCAGGTCTCACCCTCCATCCTGCTCTGCATCTACTTTATTGTTAGAAGCAGGGAAGCGAGATTAAACGTTGCTTATCCTGGCTCCCCATTCAGATGAGTGGATTCAATTGGTACTTAATGCATAATGACCAGAGGCTGTCTCTAGATCTATCTCATGTTTTGGCTCTGAAAACTCTAGGTCTGGGACCATCCTGAATCACCAACTTTATCTACAGTTTTCTAAAGGATGGTTGTCTACTCTGCTTACCTGAAGATCTTTGAATTGGAGATGTGGGAGACTTAATCTGTGACCTTTCACTGGACTACTAGGTGCCCTGCCACTGACCTCTGACCCCTCCCTCCCAGAGGATAAGACCCTCCGAACCTTCGGCCTCGGCGGCTTACTTGCTCCCACTGTTCAAATAAAGCTTTCCCAAAAAACCCAGTCAAAGATATACACACTTTCTCACATTCATCAGCAGTTGTAATCTGTAAGCACCGATTCCTAGATCTCCTGATCTGACAAGAGTATAGCCACACTGTACAGCTGGAGCAGTTGGATCTCTCTTTATCTGCCTTGGTGCCATGCTATGGAATCTGAGATTGTGGAAGTACATAGACTTTACCTGAATTATAGCCCTTGAGGTTTCTTGCAGAGAAGCCTATGCTCCTCACCAAATCAGAATTCTCCGGAAGCCCACAGGACAGAGCCGTGTCACTAAAAGTGGTATCAAAGTGCTATAATTGTGGATACACCTGGAGACAAATAGCCAGGCCTCAACAAACCTGGAAGATTCACTCATGTTTCCCCTGTCCAAAGTAACTCCCAGGTGCAACCCCCCCCCCAATTGAAATTATGGCATGGGTGCTTCTGCAATAGACAGTTTGCAATTCCGCCAGGGTCTTCTGAAGGCGGTTTTGTCAAATAAGGCCTGGGTTGGGGCTTTGAGCTTCTCCGCTCCAGAACAATGAATCCGAGTCATGTGAGGACCCTGCGAGGTGAGTCACAGGTTGCAAGGCAAGACGGCACACGAAGGCAGACCAGCAGCTGTGCTGCTTTCCTCCAAACAGATGGAACTTCACAAATGAGGATGTGGAGTGTCGCTTCTTCCCCTTTGGACCAGGGGGAGACCTCTGTCCCCCACAATCCCAGGGAGAGGGGACCCGAGACTGGAGATTTCAACTCATCCTGGGAATTCAAGAAGAGCGGATGCTTAGCCGTCCCTTTGGAACGTGGCTCTTTGGGGATTCAAAGCAGAGGCAATCACACACATTTGGAAGCCTTGAAGTACTCCTTACCTTGAAAAGGAACCGAGGGGGAAAGGGACTGGTGGATGGAATGGGTAGTGGAGGAAGACCACAACTTGTTCTGCACCTTTCAGTCACAGAGGGAATAAGGTTAAGGTCCTTTGAAGATGCTTCCTGACTCAAACTTGGGGCATATATATATATATATATATATATATATTTTAAAAAAGGTAACAAATACACACACTCTTAGCAAAGACATATCAAAGCCACTGCTTGGACAACTCCACTCCATGGCTTTCATGGTGGCTTCCGCTAGGTGACAGAACTGCCATAGTTTCAGCATGTGTCAGGCCCCTTTGGACTGTAGAGAAGAAAACCTGACTTACCTGCAGCAGCTTCCCTTCCGCTGGGGTGACCTCCGCGACACTGGCAAAGACTCCTTCCAAGGTGAGGGGGTCCAGCTTGAAAGGGATCACCCGGATGATGGCCTTCTGAGCCAAAGACCGCTCGGCTTCCATGGCCGCCGCTGCCGCCAGGGCCAGTCCGGAGTAGCCGAGTCGCATCTGCAGCGTAGCCATGAACAGCCAAGGCCAGAGGACTGCCAGCTGTAGCTGGGGGCCTGCACTCATGCTCCCAGCTGCAGCAGTGCGCTCTGGCCACACATAGTGCTCAGGAATGTCTCCTCAACTCCGCCAGCAGGTTCCAACAGCAGGCACAATTGTCGAGGATTAAAAGCCCTCAGCGGGGCAAATGCATGCGGCGGGCAGGGAGAGCTACAGGGCGTCCGGCTCGTCTCCCCTTGGCTGCCACAGGCTTCTTCATGCCACGTGTGTGGGTCAGGGCTTGGAGCTTTCCGAGGTTGACGCCAAGTGCCCCAAATCAGGTCCTCGTCTTTCTCCAGATGAATCCAGATGGCGTGAACAAAACCAAGGGGGCATGAATGGCGCAGGGGGTGAAGACTTCTTGGGTCCTTCGAGGAAGAAAGAGTGTTGGAGCTGGGCTGAGACCGCTCCCCATGGAAGACAGTCTGGTGCTCCTCCAATACTTTTAGGCGCTTATAGCCTCAGACGGCAAACAGGGCCAAATGACCTGATATCAGGTGGCCGCAAAAGCCTTTGTTGACTTCTGACCCATGTGTTGCCCTTTTGATGTACTCCTCCTCTGATAATGCTAACTCCTTTCGTCTCGCTTGTCTAATGGATGCCACATGCTAAAAGGTAAGTCTTCCATTTAAAAAATTAGAACATTAAACCCAGGTCTCCCTCCTGTAAAACTGTCATTAACTTCTTATTTATGTATTGTATTTATTTATGCTTGCATGTCTCCAGCGCTGGCTCCTCATTCACCTGGACACGGAGTATAAATAAATTCCCTAGGTTGGAATCTTCATTGATTTGTCGTTCTTGACACAGACGGCATCTTCTCTGCAGCTCCCAAAATTCATATAAGGAAAAATATACATTTCTCGGATGTTTTTCAGAGCTCGGAAGTTTCAAAAGGCCCCAAACAGGAAAAACAACTGCAAATAGACACCTGTGGGTTGGGTTTTTTTTTTTATTCCATTCCTGTGCAAACCTCGGAATTAATATATCCGCTTTTAGACATGCACTAGTGAAAACAGATATGAAGGCATCCAAAACAATAAAAAGAAATATGCTCCACAGGAAATCTTTGTAACTGTAGACAAGTCATAGGCATCAATCAGCTCAAGTGCTTGTTCGGTCAAGGGAAGAAAAAAAAGCGGGGGAAAGTATGTTTAAAACTTCATACAAGCTTGGTATGTAGTCTGACTTTAGGAATCCTTGGGGGATAAGTAACAGCTGGAAACTTTACTGCGAATTCTGGATAGAAAAACTGTTACCGCAATCAACCCCAAATGTGTGCTGAATCTGCTCTACAGATTTCGAGGTAGGGCAAGGGGTGGGAGTAGGAGACACACAAAAACAAATATTGTATACAGGTAAATGTGAAATTCCTCAGTCTGAATCAGAAGGAAAAAATGACTCTAGGCTGAAGGCTTGCGGGTAAGGCGTGGCTGAAACCCAACTTCCAAAAGCAACCTAAAATAAAGGCCTGCTAGGAATCCAAGAACATTTTCTGAAAACTCCTCCTGAGGTTGTGCAGAACGGTCTGAGCGGATCCAAGTCAGCAAACCGAAGCCAGGGAGGATGAAAGAAGTTGCTTGAAACTGGAAGGCTCCAGCAGTGAGTGCCTTAGGGAGAGAAGGCACTCCTTCTTCAAAGCAGCAGCAGCAGCAGCAACAGCAGGGAAGGATCCTGGAGTGGACTTGGTCTCCAAAGAGGCTGTGTGGGGGGAGAGGTTTTCTTTCCAGAAAAACAGCCCAGCTGGATCAGTTCCTTGGAGGGAAAAAGAGGAGGGAAAAAGGAAAAGAAAACCCTGTGGCTTGCAGCTTGTGCTCTCTGCTCTCTGCCTCCCTCCCCTGGGACTGCCAACACTTTCTACCTGCTGAGTGCTGACACAAAGTGAGGGTGGAGCAGCCAAAGGCAACAACCCCACCCCCTGAATTGTGGTTCTCAGCGCTCCTAGACTCCCTCTCCTGATCCACCACTAAACTGCATTCAGCCTTCACACAACCAAGCCATCTGTCACCAACTTGGCAAGTCCAGGTTCCCTTGAGTCTCCTTCCAAGACGCAACTGGACCTACCGGAGCCAAGGTGGAAGCGAGAAGCATCGAATCCAGGAACGTTTTCTGAGTCTGGTCAAAGGGAAAGGTTGGGCCACCTCTCCGTTCACAAAGGTGGACTTCCTCAGCTTTCTTTGGGGCACTTTTAATGGCAGACCGAAGCCACGCTGCCGGCACAGGGATGGATTCTTGGCTAGAAGGATCAGCTTTGCCCATAGCTTTTCTACAGTGCTTGCTCATTTCAGTTTGGTAGGCTGTTTTCTCCAGTTGCCACTGCAAGGATGATTTCAGGTCACCCTGATGTCAGAGACTTGGAATCCAATCATTATTCCACTCTGACATCCCTAGGAGGTGAGGCGAGTAATTCTGTCCAGCAAACAAACGGACAACTTCAAAGGGAGATTGCAAGTCGAAGTTGCAAATTAGGATGGGGCATACCCATGCCAGGGACAAGATTTAGAGTACTAGAAAGTGGAGCATCCTACTATGTACAAAAGCCTGTGGCCAAATACAAATTTGTAACAAATTTCAGAGCAGAACCACTTTACTTGAAATAAGAGCATGAAACTTCAAACCTATCCAAGGTTCAAAGAGTCAGTCAACTTCATCCCTTGTTCAGGTTTGGCAGATCAGTAATGGATATTTTCCTTTCAACCTTGTGAACTCATTACGCTCCCATTATCTCAGTTCTTGAGAGCCAGTGGAGACCCGGGTTTGAATCCCAACTTAGCCGCAGAAAGCCCCTGAGCACCCTTGGGCAAGTCACACTCTCTCAGCTTTAAAGGAAGGCAAAGGCAAACTTCCTCTGAACAAATCTTGACAAGAAAACCCCATGATAGGTTCACCTTCAGGTTGCCATAAGTTGAAAACAATTTGAAGGCACACAACGACAATCTCAGTTGTTACTAGAACTGTGATATTCTACATCTGATGGCATTTTTGTTTTCTTTCTTGTTTTAAATACCTGAAAGAATAATGTTCAAACTTGGTGAAAATGCAGACCCTCCTTTCCCTTTAGTTGACTTCACATGTAGCTTGCATTTTTAATTCACTGCTGAAGTGAAAACCAAACCCCTTTATTTGAACATTTTCATCAACAAACTAGCAAAAGAGTAAGCTTATTTGGACTAGTCAATTTATTATTTACTGGCTAAACACTACATCAATAAGGCTGTTTTGGAGAGAGAGAGACCTGAGAGTTTTTTTTTTAGCTTCATACAAGACTGTACAGATTTCTTTAGACAGTACGAACATCCTTTCTCTTGCAAATGCTCAAGAGTAAAATAACTGAGCCTAGAAATATGGCAGGAGATCCAGCTCCAGGCCTCTTTTTCAATTAGTGTAAAGACAGGTGGTAAGATCATAAAAACTACCATTTCCCAGTCTAACTGAGCCTTAACAAGAAAGGTTCTGATCAAGGCTTTTAGACTGTTGATATTCCAGAAAGGGCTGATACAGATATTTCCATGTAGTCCTGAGAAGGGGTGACAAGGAATAAGCTCAACCTGCAACACTGATATGCATGTCGGCATTAGTCTGGAGTCAAAAACCTTTTCCTAACCTGTTCCAAGCCAGGACAAATAAATAAGCGCAAGTTACTACTTACTTTTGGCTTCGGAGACACTGTGAGATGTTTTCATTGTTGTGCTGGCAGTTTCTATTTTGAAAAAAATAGCACTGTACTAAGTGGACAAATGGAACCTCGAAAGGCTGGTGGAGGATGCCATCTCAACATATTCAAAATATTTAGTAATCTAGGCAATGGCAGTTCTGAAAGAAATGATGCCACATGACCATCCTGAAATCTCCTTTGGCTATGAGGCTCTGGTAGAGTTTGCTTTTTGGACTTTTGTCTCATCCTGCCATTCATAGGTCTACTGAGAGACAATGGATATAACAGAGCTGTAACTTGAAGAGAAACTACTGGGATAGCAGATCTGTTCTCACTATTTTTTTTCAAGCATTCCCTTTACAGATTTTTCACACATGTAATAATCTGACTCTAAAAATATGAATGAATGAGCTTGCAGCACACTGTCACCATGCTACAGCATTCATTCACATGTATTCTAGTGATATAATATATATAATATATATATATATAACATAAATAAATAAATATATTAGTATGAAGACATGCCTTTTAAAAATCTATTGTCAATAAATATATTACGTTGAACAAGTTAAAATAGCTTTCAAAGTCATGTTTTAGATAATCAATATAATAGAACAACATATGCCTTAAACTTTAAAGTGCCTCTAGAATGAGGAAATTATTAAAATGCAAGAATACGCCATTAATTTAAAAGATCCAGCAGATGTTGGGATGGTATTTGCTACTGAAAAGCCACAAATGCAAGGGGGAAAATTTAATCTTCCTGTGTCATTATGGAGACAATGAGACTGTTTTCCCCAGAATGTCTTCCCAAGGACCAATGGTCCATTTGGACCTGAGATCTTGGGATGGCAATTGGCTTTGTGTTTGTTAAAACTCATCTTTCTTTCTTTAAATAGTCCCCACATGAAATGTTTGGGAGGTTGGGATCACTGCAGGCAGAGTGTGGACGTTTCTCTGCAAAATAAGAAACATTCTGAATTTGGGACCTCTCCTCAAGGAAGTTAAAATCTCCTGTGTATCAAGGGACCAGGTGGTCCAATGTTAAAAACTTTGGGCAAATAAACAGTTACATCAGGCAAAACTGATCAGTAAAAGAATTTAAAACTACTCAAAGAAAGAGGAAAAACAACGTTGGGCCTATTTACATGCAAAACCAAATTAAGAAGAGAAGGAGAAAGCTTTACTAATAACAACAGAAACGTTCCCCCAAGACGTCCCGGCTCTGGCCCAGCTGGACACGGCTCAGCATTTGCACACAATTTCCACCAACTTTCCTCACTCCCTTAATTCTTCTTCCTTTGGAAAATGCTCTTGCTTGCAAGCCACATCCACTAGTAGATGGAGATCTAGGAAGAAGGGAAAGGGCAGCTCAGAATTTGCTTTGGGCAGCGGGTGCTTTAAGATGCACTTCCTTCTTGAGAGGCAGGAGAGAGTGTGCAGCCTTTCCCTTGTGAGCTGTTTTTCGGCTGAACTCTCTTCCCCAGCTGCCTTTGCTCTTGTGGGGTTTCAAGACTCGTGTCTGTAAATCCACCCTGGTTCCAGGGTGCAGGCAGCACTCACGTAGCCTCGAGGAGGAGGAGAGTTCTGGGGAAAGACGGAGCTCTTCCTTCTCTGCCCTTGCTCCCCACTCCCATTCCCTGTAGGTGAAAAGCTGATCAAGGAGCACTTGGAAAAGGAAAAGGACCTTGCTGTACAGAGGTGGAGGGCAACAGGGAGCTTGGTTTTTACTAACAGCACCCTGCTCTGTGTCCTTCTATTCATTTTTGTCACGTTTGCTTGGCAGGGCCAGTGCAGGTGTCCTCCTATCTAACCCTTAATCCAGAGAGCTGGAAGAGAAGACCTCCAACGGACCTTCTAACCCTGCTTCCATGGTTCTGTGCTCAAGAGATCAGCTGTGGGTCAGATCAGCTTCACTGGGGACCTGAGACCTCTTCAGATCTTTACAGGTAGCTGTAAAGGCTCTCTCCCGAGTGCTGGACATATTTAGGGATAGAGTTCAACATTGCCCCACTGGCAAGGAAGCCACCAGCTGCTTCGAGTCAGCTCCTCTACTTCCTCCCACAGCCCCACCTCACCACACTCAAATTCTCCCTCTGGCTACAACCCTACATGCCCTTTCCTATGAGTAAGCTCCACTGGTTACACCAGAACTGTTTGATCATTAATACTGGTGCCTGATGAACTAATAGCTCCAATGGAGATGAAGAAAGCAAGCCACATCCTACAAATGAATGTTTCTTGGCACACTCCAGAAGCCTGCCATTCTTACCAGGAGATTTGCCCTTCTGCGAACTGCTCCGTCTTTCTCTGCCTTTGGTTTGGACGGGTGAAATGGAATCTTTGGCGCACTTGCCAAGAGGAGCCACCTCCGAAATGAGGAATCCGATTTGCTCGGAAGCTACAATCGTCTCTGACGAATTGGTCTGGCACTTGTTATTGGGATCCTCCTTACAAGAAAACAAAACAAAATGTTCACACAACACAATTTCTTACCTGATGAAATATTCACGTCAAGATCCTCTCTCAATGGTCTTTGGAAGCCCTGACTCCACAAAAGATTGTTTCTCTGTTAGTCCTATCCTGTCCTTCCTTCCCAGAATCCCAGGAGGTGTAATTGTTTTTCCAAATCACCATTCTATCCTTACAACAACCCTGTGAAGTAGCTTGGTGCAAAAGAGACGGGCCCAAGATTATCCAAAGGGAGCTTTGTAGCTGAGTGGGCTTTTGTGCTGGACGCTCTGTAGTCCTAGGGCCCTTTCACACCACACAATTATAGCACTATGTGACTGCCAGGGCTGAACACTATGGAATCCTGGGATTTGTGGCTGAGGGTGGCACTAAACACTCTTGGGATCAGAATTCTAAACTGCAAATTCCAGGATTCCATAGGAGGTTATCATGTTAGTAAAAGTGGAACCAGAGTGCTATAATGGGGTAGTGTAAAAGGTCCCATAGTTTGAACCCTATTCATAAAGCCACACTGACTCTCCATATTATGGTCCTCAGCAAAATTCATACAGTGAGCTAAATATTGAACCTGTATAGGAAGCATGTGTAAAGTCTTCTCAAAAGTATAAATAATGCTGGAAAGAAATCATTTCATGAAAGTGCCATTAAAATACATTTTGATCCCAATTTAAATATTGACTTATCAAAGAAGAACATTTAGGTGGAGCGATCTTTGTGGAATATGCATGAAAGCCATGTACCTGCTGCACCTGGCTGAACGGAAGTTCCTCCTGTACAAACACCACGGAAGCTTGGGTAGAAGACTGGTTCAGCTGTTCTTTCAGCTTTGCTGGCGTCTGTGGTGCAGCTGCAGGCTGCTGCACTATTTGTGCTGTCGAATTCTCCACAGGCTCAGCAGTTTGGATCGTGTAGATAAACTCTGGGGACTGGGGCAGAGAGCAGGCGATCGCACGATCTGTTTCCACCACAAAGGATGTAATATCTGAGCCCACAGGGGTCAGAGGCTCTAGGTGGCTGCCTTGGCCGGAAGAAGGTGTGTCGCTGTTGCTCCCGTGGTTCACCAGCAACTGCTGCCCTCGGTTTGGCTGTGAGGTGGGACCCTGGCTCTCCACTGGTTCCACTTTTACCATTTCCAGCTTGGGGGATGAATGCATCTCATCGACAATTTGGAAGACAGCCTCCAGGTTGACTTCTGTCTTCTTGTTCTCATCAGAAGTGTTGCAGGACCAGTTAGAAGGCAAAAATTCAACTGGATAGGTAGACTGCAATGGTGGGGTCTGGTGATGCAAAGATAAGTGAATGAATTCTCAAAGACTTGCATTTTTCCGACTAAATGATCTCTCCTCCTGGCCCAAATGGGAATGAGATTCACCCATCTGGAGGACAGCTTGGAGATATGAAACATCTCTAATGACCGTAGAATTGTCTGATGTTCAACAAAAGCATTTTCTTTCCTATCATGAATGCAACAGTTCTGATACATATATAAGATGCCATTTAGTTACAAGGTCTTCCTTTTTGCAACAATGCCTTCCTTTCAGTTTAGAAATACAGAAGAGTTTTATTTATAAATCAAATGTTTCTCTTGCTGAGCCAAGTTCTGAGAAAAGCAAGGCCAATGAACATGGTAATTTGCAAAATTTTACCATATTATCTTGTTTTCAATGCTTAAAAAACATACAAAGCATAAATATTGTGCAATAACAACTTCCTGGAGTTAAGAATGGTGTCCATCTCACCATTCTCCCCCGAAAGTAAATAAACAGAAGTGTATGCATGTGTATTGATACTCTTTGCACTTAAATATTAGCACAGGTCTAGTAGAGATCCCACTCAGACAGGACTCTTCTGACTTTATTTCTCAGAAACTATATAAATAGTGAAATCTCACCATGCAGTGCTTCCCAGACTATATGGTGTCGAGGACCAACAATTATGGTTTTCCAGCATGCCAGAGACTGGCATTAAAATTTTCCTCACTGGGTACAATTCTTTCTTTCTCTCTTTCCTGCAAACCTGTCAGGGACTGGTAGCCAATGGTTCAGGGACCGGCACTGGTCCAGGGACCACTTTGAGTAGCACTGCCACAGTGTATAAATTCTTCACGTTGGTTTTGGAGTCACATAAAATGAGAACTTAGAAACAGACATTGCTTCAGAGTTTCAAACTAGTCAATATTTTAAATTCTTTTGGTTAAAAAGAACATGCACCAAGGGTCAATTAATACATCTCTTTC
Source organism: Phrynosoma blainvillii (assembly GCA_026167975.1). Lineage (NCBI taxonomy): Eukaryota > Metazoa > Chordata > Lepidosauria > Squamata > Phrynosomatidae > Phrynosoma > Phrynosoma blainvillii. The sequence continues at coordinate 16,172,181 of JANUYF010000014.1, forward strand.
TACAACAGCTGAACAGATGGCATAGATCCCCGTACTTATTTTTCAGTTTTTAGGTAAGCAGTTTCTAATGCATTTGACACGTAACTCATTAGGAACACAACTTTTACCTCGGCACCCAGTCCAGAAGGAGCCAAAGGCATACAAAGATCAGCTTGCTTTGTAAGGCCAAAGGGGCCTTGGGGCTTGTTTTTGTTAAACCATACCTTCTCAGGGTACAGGGCAAGCCATTTTTGAAACAATGATGAAACTTCCAAACCAGGTTGTGATACCATGTGTCAGAAGTCTCTGCTTTGCAAAGGAAGAAAGGCATATATCTCACTGGACATGCCTAAAGTGGTTCCCTGGATCCTAGCCAATGACTTACCTGAAAATAACTGCAGTGTGTGTAGGTTGAAGGCGTAGGACTACCACAACCGCTCAGGGGATCCATGTGGGTAGGTGGAGAGCAACACTGCAATACAGCTGGAAGGGAAGGTGGAAAAGTTTGTTTTTTAAAAAAGCTTCCTAGACATAAACAAAACCCTTGTGGGTTGTATCTTTAGCACATACTATAATATAACTCCAAGCTAGCTCTAGCCATGCAGTAAACTGCCCAAAATGAGGTGGGATGAGCCCCATTGAAAAATACCTGCAAACATCTAAAGAAACAGAAAAAGCGCCAGACTTTTAAGAGTGCCAAAGAAAGTTGTAGCATTGCTGAGGTCAGCTATCATTTCATTTTCTAAACAAATACTCCCATGCTTCGGAGGTTAAGTTTGCAGAGCTTTGCTGAAAATTTACCAAAAAAGTCTTATCTTATTTTGCCTTCTTCATTTGGTTTAATTTATAAGAAATCCATGCTGTGCATTCAAATAAATGAAGAATTTTTAGAAACTCACTTAGAGGTACCATCTTGTTGCTAATATTAGTAAAGGTATAGTTCAAAAGGTGGTCAAATCATAGGTGTATGTGATCTACGTCATTACAATGAGGCTATGGCCTTGGGCTTGGGATGGAAACAGCCTTGCTCACCCAGACAAATTGTTGATCCTCCTGGACCTCTTAGCAGCCTTTGATATTATTGATCATGTCACCTTAATGGTCTTATTTCTATGGATATATCATAGGTATTACAAACCATAGCCTATAAGCCTTTACAGGTCTCATATGCATATAGGCACACAACTCTAATTCTACTACAAATCACCAGTCTTAAGAGCTTCTGTTGGTCATTTGGGAGTCAGAGAAGTCCTTGCTGGTTAATTATAAATCATCTAGTGATCTGAGCGCAAATCCTCTCCTACTGGAGGAGAGGGAAAAATGAGGGCATTGCCCTCCAAAAACAAATTCTGCCCCTCAAATGAAGTTTTCCACCAATTCCCCAATTTCTAGCACTGTGGAACTTCAAACTTCGGTTGTGCTTTGGACATGGGCATGCCAAGAAAAGGGGCAGCCAGGGTGACCAAGGGAATATGGACACAGCCGATATAAGAATGCTATGTGTGAACTATGTTTCAGGCTCACTCGCTCTTTGCAATGCTAGAAATCTGGAGACCGAATTAAAAAATTTCACTGGGGACAGAATTCCCATGGGAGGTTAATGGCTTCATCCCCCTTTCTTTTGCCCACCCTTTTCGGAAATAAAGCGATAATAGAGCATGTTACCTGTTGGGTAGTAAGCTTGGGAGTATGGCACCGAAGCTGCATAGCTGGTATATTTCTGGGAGGAGGTGGCCATCGTCTGAGGCCCTTGCTGAATGTGTACAGACGTGGTGCTGGGCTGCAGAGTGTAAGTCACCTCTGTGGGAAACCTCTGGAGGACAGGGAACGGGACCCCTTTGTCTGAAAAAGCTGAAGTCTCCACCTGGCCGGGGAGCATCCCAAGGGAGTTCTGCCATGTTCTGGGAGGAAGAGGAGTCCGATCTGAGCCTTTCAGGGAGAAGCTGTTTGGGTTGTGCGAAGATGGTGACAGGTAGGAATACGGAGATAAACTGTCTCGACGAAAAGACCGATGAAACTGTCCTAAAGTCAGTGGCGCTGAACAGAGGGGAAAAAGAGAGATTCTGTAAGTCAATGAGCATCGTGTAGGAGCCCTAATGCTTGCTATGTTAAAAATACAATTTTAAAAAAGTCATTTCTGTGCATATCAGCCTCAAGGTTAGGGACGGAAACTTTTGTTGGGTTTACATCTCCCGACAGAAATGTTCATTTCTCACTTTGCTAGTGGTAATGGAACAAAGCATCTCTTGCCAAAGAAATCTGTTTGATTCTGAGGCTTGAAATTTATTTTGGAAAGGAAAAAAAATCATGCATCCAACCATGCCCACTTTTGGAAAATGTGCATAACTAAATATGCATACATTTGACAAAATGTGGGCAAACATGCTTCAGTCAATGGAAAATGTCAGGAAAATTATAACTTTGGAAAAAGTTAGAGAAAATGCATGCAATTTGCAGAGAGGGTTCTCAAAAACCACATATGTTTGTATGTGGAATGAAAAAGAAGCCTTGCAACCTGAGAATCTAGAACTGGAACAGAACAAGAAAGCCAGAGGGATTCTGAGAAACAAGAATGGGAAAGACGATCCTCACATCCTTATTCAGGACTAGTTATAATTCAGCTTGTTAAAAGCAAAATCCTTAAAGTACCTCCCTTGTTATGGGCTGTAAAGGGAAACATTTTCGTATTGCCTGGATTTTGGCATCACATTGTCCTGACGCTATCACAACTGAGCAAAGAGAAGGCTAAAGGGACAGACACACAGTTTGAACAGCCAGTTCAAGATGCAAAGGTACCATTTCGATATTAAGACTATGGCTGCATCTGCACTGCAGACATAAGGTGGTTTGAAACCAATTTAAATACCATGGCCCAATGCTATGGAATTCTGGGAACTGTAGTTTGTTTGTGGCACCAGAGCAGAGACGTTAAATGGGGTACGTGAAGCCTCGACCGCAGGTGTACAGAAGCTATTCAAAGGTTTTTTATTTAACAAACGAGAGCAATGTTTTCGTACATTCACATGTTTCAAGGCAGTGCTTTCGGCCTGAGTTTTCCCCTCTTCATCCCGAGAAGAAGGTCCAGGCCCTGAAATCTAGGAACTCTGGGTGATGTATGTCCTGATAAAGATTTGGAGTATATGTGGCCTTTTCTTGCCTAGACGTGGTATTTGCGCGGTGTGAAGAAGCCTTGTCTCTAGAATGAATTGAGAAGCAAACAGATTACTCTTGGCTTTTCCACTGGGGGGAAAAAAACCCCTCCAATTTGCAGACTACTCCTTGAGATCTTTTTGGAGACCGGAAGCGGTGGTGGCTTTGCGCAGGAAATTGCATAGCCGGTTAAAAAATGTGGGGAAGAGAATATCTATTCCTGGCTCAGGGGTGAAGCTATGGGGAGGGCAACATGAAGACCTTGCCCCTGCAAACAAGAATTCTGCCTCCCCAAACACACCCTTCTACCTGTCCCCAAATTCCTAGCACCGCAGTCACTTCAATCTTCCGCTGAGCATTTGGAAATAAGTCATCCAAAGAAAAGGGGCCAAGCGACTCAGGGAACGTGGACACAGCAAATGGAACGACTCTCAAGTGTCTCACTCTCTGCAATGCCAGAAACTTGAAGATTTGTTATACTGCAAGGAACATTTCACGGTGGGGAGAATTCTTAAAGGGGAAGCCAATGTCCTCGTTTTGCCTCCTCGGTATCTACAACTCTGGGCTCCTTATCCAAAGGGATAACTAGCCTACAGTAGCAAAGAGGGCAAAGTCCTGTGGCACCTTAACACTAATCCGCTACTTATAGCATGGGATGAAGTGGGCTATAGTCCGGGACCAAATGTCACAGTCTTTCAGGTGTAGCAGGGCTCTTGGTTGGTTCTGCCATTTCTTTTTGTTTCAGATTTCCTCTCTTTAAACTGACCGTTGCATCAAAAGCACAACTTCCTTTTGAGGTTGAGGGTTTGTACACTAAAGATTAGATGCAGTCACTAGAGATCCCTATAGAGGATGGGGGAGAGGAAGGGATGCCGTATTTTGAAAGGATGTCATGTTAAGGATGGAGCAAGCTTTGGACCCAGAAGAATGGATGCAAACTACAGGGAAAGAGGTTCCACCTCAACATTAGGAAGAATTTCTTGAGGGTAAGAGCTGTTTGAAGGCGGAAGACGCTGCCTCAGAGGGTGGTGTTCTCCTTCTTTAGAGGTCTTTAAACAGAAGCTAGAGGGCTTGGATGGTGTCTTCCTGCATGGCAGAATGGGCTTAGACTGGATGACCTTTGGGGTCCCTTCCAACGCCAGGATTCTATGATTCTGGGAAAGGGGAGGATATACAAGAGGAGGGAGAGCAGAGAAGACAACAGCTAGGATGAGAAGGGGTCCAGTTTGTCCGTCAAGATTTCTTTGTCCATGGGGTATTATTATTTTTTTGGAGCATTGCTGCTTTTGATATTTTTAAACAGTGGCACACTTATCTGGAAAACCACAACAGCCCTGCACAGACTCTGTGGCAAGTGACGCCAAGGGATGCTGTGATATATTGTCACAAACTCCAGAAAAAGAGGTAAAAATGAGCTGGAGGGAGACAAAAGATCTAAATCCAATGGCTAGTTCCTACTATAACCAAAGGTGAGCATCACACAGCCTTCTAGATGTCGTCGGACTGCACCTGCCATGAATCCTAGCCAGTGCTGAAGAGTGCTGGGACTTACGGTCTAATAACGTTTGGAGGGCCACAAGATTTATACCACGGCTGCATTTCATCAACGGGATTTACGGAAGTGTGGCTTGGCTTACAGTTCCAATATTTCTATTTGGACTCAAAGTGACTTTAATTATCGTGATATTGAGTCTAATATTGACTGATAATAAAACAAAGGAGGACTGCATTGACGGAGATACAGACTATACCATTCGCCGTAACACAGTTCCTTTATATCCTACTAACTCGAGCACCTTTAGAGGGCTGCAACATCGACTGGTTTTGAGCCTTTTAAATGAGAAATTGCTCAGGAGAGGGCGCACTTGGTTGCAACCAGGATTTCAGAGTCCTCCAAAACCACAGCTCCCAGCATCCTTTGGGAAAAGCCAGCTGGAACCTAGGAGCAATGGGCAGCATAAAATATGTCCATTATGTGTTGATGGAAAGGGCATTATTTCTGGAATACTTTGCTGGAGGCAAGTGACAGAGGGGAGGAGATGTGCAAATAAAGGGAGATGACTTAGGCCCCCCTTTTTCATGGCTCGGCAGAAGGGGAAAGGAAGAGAAAGCTGTGCACATGATGCACACACTGCTTTGGCCACCTTTTCATTGGTCTTTGCCAGCTGGAGGATTTCGAACTGGATCCCCTCCTGCTTTTGGGGAGCTGTTTGCGCATGGATTCAAACCTCTGGGAGGTTTATGTGATCACAGACCCAGGGGAGGATTTATTTGGGGTCTGTTTGGAGCAAAGGCTGTGCGTGTCTAGGGCAGGATGACCAGATCCGCAAAAGAAGAGAAGGTGCCGCGAAATGTAGGACGTGTAAGAAAAATGTACGACATTGCCGAATAAAAGCTAAAAATACTCATAGGAAAAAAAATATGTAAATCCATGCTTCTTAGCCATGCCCAAAATGGAGGACATTTGGGAATCCCTCCTGGAGGTGTCCTGGAAAAGGAGGACCCTTCATTTCAGAGTAAGGGGGATTGCTGCAGTTCTGGAAAGGCAGACTTGAAGAGGGAGGTTATGCTGAGTTTGTTGTGGCCTCATCCAAAACCCATAATTTTAGTCTTATTTTTAAACTCGGCTGGGAAGTGTGGGAGAGGTAAGGACGTGGCGTCACACGCGGGGACCGAGCGCGTGTCCGCTTTCTCCGCAATCCCTTTCGAGGTGCCCACGAGCGGGCAGCAACCCAAGGGGATTTGTGTCTCAACGCTGAGTCTTTGCCAAAGGAAAGTGGCAGGAATGTGCCCGCCATGCGCGCTTTGCCAAAAACCCACAGTCACCTGCGGGCGCTTTATCTGATGTGCTTTTTGAGCCAGGATGCACGACTCCAGAAAGCTGCAGAAATCCTAATGTGTGCCCTGCTCTCTGGCTGTTCCTTATTTTGGGGGTTACAACTCCCAGAACCCCCCAGCCAGCAATTCTGGGAGTTATAACCCCCCCGGGCTCCTGCTTTAAAATAAGGCAACATCGCCCAACCGGGGGGGTCCTCCAGCTGTGTCAACTACCACTCCCAGAATCCAGGTTAGACTGGAGTTGTTCTACTGTAAATCCTAGATTTTGTCCCCTGTGATGCCTCTCTTCAATGCATTTTGAGCCAGGATGTCTGTCTCCAGAAAGCTTCTGTGAAACTCCTCGATTCTGGAAGTTATAGTCCAACATGCTCGGAGGATGCCAGGTCGGAAGAAGCTTGCTCTGCGGTTCCAGAGCGAAGGTGTTCTCTGGCCCTGGAGATGCTCCTGGGATTCCTGCATCCCCTCGGCCTCTGTCAGTGTGGCCGCTGGTCAGGGACGATGGGAACTGTAATCCCAAGAGCATCTAGAGAAGGCCAAGGGCTCTCCATCACTACCCTGCTTTGTCTACTGGGGATGCTTGTGTGTGTTTTCCGTGACTGACAACATCTAGAAGGCTGCATGATGCTCACCTTTGGTTATAATAGGAACTATAGTGGGGGGGGGGGGAGGAACAATGGGAGCTGTAGTCCCAAGAACATCTTGGGAAGGCCATTCATTCTCTGCCCCGTTAACTGAGGATGCTTGTGTGAGTTCCTCCCCTGCCTCCATGACCAGGCCTTTGCCAGAGGGAAGGTACAAGAGATGTCCCTGGGATTCCTACATCTCATCAGTCAGCATGACTGCTGGCTGGGAACGATGGGAGTTGCAGTCCCATATTGGGAAGGCCAACCTGTACTCTGTTACCTGGGAATGCTTGTGTGTGTGTGTGAGCATGTTTTCCCCCCCTTGACCAGACCTTTGCAGGAGGGAAGGAACAAGAGATGCTCTTGAGATTCCTGCATCCCATCAACCTCTGTCAGTGTGGCCGGTGGCCAGGAACGATGGGAGTTGTGGTCCCAAGAGCATCCGGGGCAATGTTTCCCAAACTTTGGTCCTCCAGACGTTTGGGACTTCCAACTCCCAAATTCCTGACTGCCGGGTTTATGGGAGTTGCAAGTCCAAAACACCCGGAGGACCAAAGTTTGGGAATCGCCGATTCCGGGGGGGGGGGGGGAAGCGATGACTAGCCTGTCTGTGTTAACTGGGGATGCTTGTGTGTGTGTTTTGAGACACAACCTTTGCAGGAGGGAAGTTACAATTTGGAGAGGCCCTCCCAGAATCCCCACATTTGCTGGGGAGTGGGGGATTCTGGGAGTGGTGCTCCCCTCCAAAGCCTTCCTTGAACAACACCTCAGAGGAGGAGGAGGAGGGGTGCCCTCTGCACATGCTCAGGGGCCCTCTTCTCTGAGCCTTCTGCACCCTTGTCTTTCCTCCAGAGGCCTTATTTTCCTTCCTTTCCGCTTTCTCCTCACCAGGCTTGCTGCCGTCGTGGCCCTTGGCCTGCCCTGCGGGGCTGTTGTTGCTGGAGGTGCTGCTGGAGCTGCTGTGGTGCTGGTGCTGGAGCAGGAGGCCTTCCCCGCCGGGGTGTTGTTGCGGCTGCGGCGGCTGCGTCGGCGTCGGCTGGGGCTGGGAGGGCTGCGTCGGGGCCTGGTGATGGAGGGAGGTGCTGAGGAGGCGCTGGAAGCGGTTGGGGGGCCTGCTGGTGACCTCCAAGCCGGCGGCCAGCTTGGCCTTGTTGGCGCTGGTGAGGCGCTTGAGGTGGACCAAGAGGTCTGGGCGGTCGCGGCGGAAATGGGGGCTGTGGAAATGGTGGAGGGGGCCCCCGGGGGAAGAAGAGGAGGAGGAGGAGGAAGATGGAGGACCACCACTCCCACCGCCTCCGCCTCCTGGGGGCCCCAAGACCACTTTCCTGAAGCCGTAGAGATTGAGCTGGCGGATAAAACTGGTGAAATTGGTGGTCTTGAAGAGCTCCGGAGAGGCCTGAGAAGGAGGAGGAGGAGGAGGAGGAGGGGAGGAAGAGGAGGGAGAAGGAGAAGATGGAGGAGGAGGAGGAGCGGTGGAGGCGACGCCATCGCCGCCTGGGCCTCCTCCTCCTCCAGCTCCAGCGGTCCCTCCTCCTCCTCCTCCTCCTCCGGCCCCGAGGAGCTCGGCCTCGAACAAGGGCTGGTCGATGAGGAGGCCTTCGCCTCGGGCGTCCCAGCGGATGGAGCGGAACCGGGGGCTGTTGACCAGGCGCCACAGTTTGGCCGGAAAGTTGTTGGGGTTGATGGGCGCCGCCGCCGCCGCTGCCGCCGCCGCCACAGCCGACAGCAAAGGGTCCTCCATGAGGGAGAGAGAGAGAGAGAGAGAAAGCAAGATCGATCCCCTCAGGGAAAAAGGCCGCCTCCTCCTCGCTTGGCCCCAACGGAGAAGGCGCGAGGCCCCCGAGCCGCCTCCCAACGGACTCCGCCGTCAATCATCGCCGCCTCGACGGACGGTTCAGGCCCAAACGTCTCCTCTTGTGAGGAGAAGGGAAATGGAGCCAGCCTCGCTTCCCTCAGGGACAAGGAGGCCTCTCCCTCAGGCCTTTCGCACCGCAAACGTCCAACGTCCCCCCTCAAACTCTCACAAGCTCCAGAATCCCCCCCTCAACATATATATATATATATGTATGTAAACGATCCATGTAGAAAATAAAATATATATTCAAGCTGTCTTTTTCCCGGACTGCACTTCTCAGAATCCCCACACATATATGAACGATCTTTGTATAAAATATTCAAGCTTTTCCCCTGACTGCAGCTCCCAGAATCCCCACATATATAAACGATCTCTGTATAAATTCCCAGCTGTCTTTTTTCCTGACTGCACTTCTCAGAATCCCCCACACATATAAACGATCTTTGTATAAAATAAAACATTCAAGCTTTTCCCCTGACTGCAGCTCCCAGAATCCCCACACATATAAACGATCTCTATA
>JANUYF010000014.1:16186145-16296145 GCA_026167975.1 Phrynosoma blainvillii
GTGCTGTTGGGGATAAAGCACTATGGGCTACACTTATGAGGGGGAAACAGGAGGAGGAATGTGGAAGAAATAAAGAAATAAATGTGGGTCCTTGCAATAAATGCAGGTCTTGTTGCGTGGAGATCGTAGCTTTTCCAGATAGTGACTAAGCAACAAAACAACCACCACCCCACCTTGGGGTTTTTGCTATCTGGTTAGAAAGTGATTTTCTAGAATCATAGAACCACAAAGAAATATTTGCTTTCTCCACAACAAGCAGAAAACTGCTGAAATGATTCCTCCTCCTCACTTGTGATGGTTAAATAGTCACAAATATTTGCATGCCTACAACAGGGTGATGGTGTTAATGCATTCTTTTCATATCTAAAAGGGTACTGAACATCTTTTCCCATTTTCTATGAGGGGGATGCTGTATCTGTTTTAGAAAGACACAGAGGACTCCAAGGTCTGTAATCAAGTGGATGGAATACACATTTGCCTCAAACGATGCCCAAAACATAATTGGGATGCCCTGCTGCCCTTGTCTTCCAAGGCAGGACCTCATCCATGCCTTTTTCCAAAGGGAAATTGTTTGTACAGTTCCCTTTCTACTCAGTTTCTCTGCCCCAGCAGCTTTTCCTTCCAACTGCCCATATTTGGGGTGTATTTACCAAAGGGGGAGGAAGGCTGAGAACGAAAACTGAGAAGACCAATGGTGAAATTTCAGAGCAATGGCTGAGTCTTACCTGCAGTGATGCCTGCGTTTGGCTAGCCAGAACTCACAATCACAGTTAAAGCAGTGTGAGGCCATGTGGTCTGGAACCCAGCGTGTGACCTGCAAGAAATGAGTGTGTCAAGACCATCCTATTCTGTCCGATAGGATGGCAAAGCTGACAGTGCTGAAAGAGAACCGTTGGAGAGCAACAAGTTTTTCCTGGAACACTTTAAAGGGGTTTTAGGGTAGGGAATGCTGTGTCTCAGGCGCTTAATTTTCAAATGGATGTTTGACAAGGAAGAAATAACTCATGATGACAACATGTAAAGGCAAGAGATAAGAGGAGTGTTGCGAGGAAGGAGGGAGATCTTGAGAGTTTTCAAGTATTCCCTAAGAGAATACACAACAAGGAATGGAGTCCATTTCTTAGCCCACCATAAAACTGACACATCCAGGTTTGGTGGCCAGTGCGGACTGTCTTTTTATAAGCGCAAAATGTTTCTGACACTTTAGCAGCTTGAAGGATGGGCCAAAATCAAGGCAATGAAGATGGGGAATATATTTCACATATGTTATATGTGTAGCAGCTTATAGGTGCCAGTCCCTTGAGACATCCTGCTAGCCACCCAGGGAAATGTGACATACCTCAGTTTCTCTTCTATCGACAGGCTCCCAGCTTGTTTCTGACAGACAGTCTTCACTGTGGTCTGAATAGAAATCCTCATTTTCACTGCCGTCTGACTCCTTCAGGCAGGTCTGCAAGGGAGGCCACAAGAAACATCCTTTTATCTTTATGGACATTCCCACCTCCCTCTTGAACCTCTCATCCATCCCAAAGGCAAAAACCTTCACTCCCATAGGAGTAGAAGAAGCTGATTTTTACCATATTGGGCTTGTTTTTCCTTCAAGGAAAATGTGCAGAATGGTGCACATAAGGTGCTTTTTCCTGTGCAGAAAATTCTGTAATTATTCTGCACAAAATTCACATGTGGTTGATTTGATATTAAAAACTAGCATTTTCTGTGCAGGAAACCATTTTTTTTTTCCTGTACAGAAAATAGTATTTCTGCATAGACATATTTTCTATGCAGATATGAATTTTGCAGACAATGCTTGTGATGGCACATTCAAAAAAGCATTGTATGCCTTCAAGTCATTTCCGACTTATGGCACCCTAAGTCATGGGGTTTCCTTGCTAAGTTTCTTCAGAGGGGTTTTGCTACTGCCAAGCATAGTGCTGTGTTAAGTACAGATTTGTCGAAAGGATATGGAGCAATGGATGCAAACGAGAGGAAAAGAGATTCCACCTCAACATTAGGAAGAACCTCCTGACAGTAAGAGCTGTTAGATAGTGTAACACACTCCCTCAGAGTGTGGTGGAGTCTCTTCCTTTGGAGGTCTTTAAACAGAGGCTGGATGGCCATCTGTTGGGGACGCTTTGATTGTGAGTTTCTGCATGGCAGGGGGCTGGACTGGATGGCCCTTGAGATCTTTTCCAACTCTTCCCTGTGTGCGTGCAGTTGAAGGCCCTCTGACCCCTTTGATCTAGAAAGTTATGCCCACCTCCCCTATGAAGGAAGCTGGGCGAACCCCCAGTGGGACTCCGTGGGGGAGAGGGAGGCACTTACAAAGTCATCCTCGTAGTCCATCTGGGGTTCGGCGGGCGGAGGGTAGCAATGGCGGATGTCCAGCCGGAGCTGCAGCTCCCGCACCTGCCTGCGCAGCTGTTCCACCTCCTGCTTGTAGGTGGCTTCTATCTGCCGCAGCCGGTGCTGGATGACGTCTGTGGGGAAGGGGAGGCCATCGTCGTCCAGGTAGAAGGGAGGCACCGGAGAAGGACTGCTGGGGGGCACGTGCTTGGAGCTGAGGGCCTGCTTCAAGTGGCAGGGGAGCCACGGCCGGTTGGCTTTCCCAGTGGGGCCTCCCGTGCAGTGAGGGCCAGAATGGCCAGAACAGCTGGGGAACTTGACCCCTTCTTTCGAAGGCCATTGGCCACTGAGGCCCAGTCCTGAGGCCCAGAGGTACCGGTTGCTCAGCCTCTTGTTACAGCAGCCATAGGAAAGGAGCCGCCTCGGGGCCCCGTCTCCCCCAGGGAGGGACGTCCCCATCCCTTGGAAACTGTCCCAGTTGACTGCCAGGAGAGAGAACTCACTCATCTGGCTCTGAGAAATCGCCTTCCTCCACCACTCGGGCTGAGCCTTCCCTGCCTGGTGGCCTTCCTCCCCATGCCTGATGTTTCCCCTTTTGCCTTCCTCTTCCTCCTCCTTTTGGCAGCCTGGAGCATCCTGTCTCGGGAGGCTCAGAGCCGGCTGGTTCCCAAAACCAGGGGCTCGTGCTGAAGGCCGGAGAGAGGATTCTGGGAAGCTGGAAGGTTCAACCAAGTCCCAGGTGCCCTTGGGTTCCATGCCAACTTCTTTCATGGGGGCATGGGGTAACCTTTCAAACGGCTCTTCTGTTCTGGCCAAATCCTGGAAAATAATCTTCTGTCCAAGAGGAGCTGGCTGGGGGCTTTCAGTTGCTTCTAAGACTGTCCCGCTTACCCTTCCTCCCACCTCTGGGGACGGGTTGTTTAGCTGCTGGGATGCCCTGTGGTTCTGCACCATCTGCCGCTGGTCGATCTGGCAACTGTCAGAACTGCTGCTACTGCTGCTGCCGCCGCTGCCAATATGGAGGACATGGAGTTCCTGCTGTTGCAGCTGCGGCTCTGCCACTCGAGATGGTTCCTCTCCCAAGCTCTCTTTGCATGCCATGTTCTCCTCAGCATTGGGGTGCCTGGGTTCCAGGCTGATTCTGACATCCTGACAATGGTTGTTCAGATTGGGATCGCTCGATGTACGGGTCAGCAGGCTGCCCGGATCACAGGCAGAGAGAAGGTCATCCATGGATCTTGTCTTTGGTAACCTGAAACCAGAGAAGGATGGGGATGGGTGGGTGGCATCCAGGGGGCAAATGCTTATGGCCTGCAGAGGAGGACCTTGCAAAGCTGAGGGCAAAAATTGCTTCATCACCCGCCAACAAAACTGAATCTTCAATTTAATTGCAAGAAAAAATAAGTAAGAGTGAATCATGCCTTTTTTTGATCAGGGTTGCAAAGGCTTAACTGCTTATACAGATCTCTTTTTTAGAACCCTTCCACACTATGCAATTATAGCACTTTTGCTGCCACAGCTGCATCCTGTAGAATAATGAGATTTGCAGTTTAGGGAGGCACTAGAGGTCTTTAAGTACCCCTAAATTCTAGGGTTTTCCATAGACTTCTAAGTACCCCTAAATTCTCCAATGGCAAGCCCCAGAATTCTATAGGACATTGCCATGATAGTTAAAAGTGGAATATTGCACTATAATTCTGTAGTGTGAACAAATCCTTAGTTGGAAAGCAGGAATGGGCAACTGTGAAGGGTCTGAATAGGGTAGGGGTTTTTTTGTCTCTGGGATTGCATACCCTTCCAAAAATCTCACCAAATGAATAAAAACAAAACAGTAAGTGGCCAGAAATCCTCTTCTTCCATATTTTTATTTTGGTCATAAAAACAATGGTTTGGGGAGCCTGGTGGGTGCAAAAAGAGGCTTGTGGTAACCCTACTTCACCCACTCCTAAAGTGAAGGCTGAGTATTTTTCAATAAGACCCAGACATCTTTAGACTGACAACAATAACAACAATGTATAAAGGAACAAGTGGATAAAAGGTGGAATCCTGGAATCTGTAGCCTGGTAGTTACTGGAACACTCCCACAGAGAATTCTAAATAACTCATGAAACTACAAATCCCAGGATTCCATAGGATGCAACCAAGGAATAAAGTGCAACCAAATTGATATAATTGTGCAGTGTGGAAAGGGACCTGGCATGTCCTAAAAAGATAGTTCCTGATGGGATCCTGCAAGCCCTGGGATCAGAGTTTCTTTGTCTTACCTGTCGAGAGATCTGCTGCTAAACTCCTGACTTTGAGATCCAGAAGGCAGGTAGAGATCCATGCCCTCTTCTCCTAGAGGACATGGGGATGATGCTGGGAGATAGACAGCAGTCCAGAGGTGCAAGGCTCGCACGTGGCACACTGGATGCAGCACCTGCCGTGGGAGGCAAGGAAAGCAAGAGTCAGGGAACAGGATGGAAATTGTTTCCCTCAACTTCAGGCCCGGCCCTGCACCCGTGGGAATCTCACTCACCTGGTCAGTACCAGATATGTAGAGCAGATTGTGGAAATTCTTGTTGCCAGCTCTCAGGAGGGACCAAACAGAGCAGGTCCGCTTGGCGATGTTGTGCATTTCACGCTCACAGGGGCTGTTCCCGAGGAAGGTCCCGTAAAGGCAGGAGTATGTGTGCTGCACCAGCTTCACCTGCAGTACAAAAAGAAACCTGTTTGTTATGGTCTTTGGGTCAGCTAATAGAGGGGACTCCCTTCACTCCCAGCTCAGAGACAGCTTGTTTTCATCCTTCTGGTTTTTAAAAAAATATTGTATGTTCCACAGTGAGCCTGTCTGGACATAGTCAGGAAAAAATATAAAACAGATAAATAAAATATATAATAAACAGATGTATAATAATAATATTAAGTCTTGCCCATTCAAAACCAGGCTACATCAAATAACTTTAGATTAGAAGAGTAATAACAAGACAGGGCTGTTGGGAAAACCAATTTACCTTAGATTCTGTGGCCACTGAAGCTAAGACTGTGGGTGGGGGTCAAAGGAGCCCAAAGGATGGCACACGACATCACAGCCTGGCTAATCAAAAGTCCTGGGACTCTGATCTTGCATGCCCTGGCTCTGCTACACCCAACTAGACGTGATGAAATGAACTGCCCTCCCTCATTAGAAATGCCAGCCTAGGATTAAGCCATGGATTTTGGGATTTTTGGCAGAAGGCACTCCCGTACCTCCACACACTCATTCTTACCAAGAAAGCTTCGTTGAATTCAAAAAGGCAAGGAAACTGCTTGAGCAGCTGGTGGACAGAATCCAGCCACTGCAGGAAAACAGGACACTGCTCATTCTGGTCCTCTGCTTTCTCCTGGTGGCCGCAGCGATCGGCAAATTTGTGGCCAAAGTCCAGCCAGTCAGATTCCACCAGCACTTGGAAACCCTGCCAAAGAGGAGAAGATGGTAAAGTCACACCATGGAGGACTCCAGGGGACAGAGAGGATATGCTTCTAAGATTCACTCATCCTCCCCTTTCCTCTAATTGTGCTCCCCACTCCTGAAATCCCTCTCCCACTCATTTCTGGCTTCCCACCTCCTTCTATGTTCAACATAACCACTCCCATCCTATCTTCCTGCCATCAACTTCATAACATAGAACACACAAACTTCACTGGCTACTGGTCCGTATCTGGATGGGTGCATAGTTTGAAATGGTCTTAAAGTGCTTTAATTGCCCTAATGGCAAAACCACCAGCAGTATGGGATGCAACTGCATCCTTCATGGAATAACAGACTTGGAGGTGAAGGAACCACAAGGGCACTCTAATACAGTCATTTTTCCTAGCTCAGGCTGCATGTCAGCAGGGGGGGAGTTGAAACGGCCACCTCCTTTCTCTGTCACCCTATTTTCTCTCTCACGTACCCCTTACTCCTCACTCAGTGGCTGCTGGTTGATCTCACCAGAGGTTGGCCCTCTTTTGAACTGAGGCTGGGGCCACATGAAATGACACCAGGGGAGGCAGGTTATCTACTCCAAGTGTGCAAGATATAACATACACTTTCTGGTAACAACTCTTTGTTAAAATCAAGTGGGCCTGGCTCTCAATTGGATGAACTTTCAAAAGCCTGTCACTGTCATTTCACAGAATGACAAGAGATTTATTCCAAACCACTGAAGAGGCAAATCGCTGAAAGCGAAGTCCTTTTGATGGCAGCCTGTTAGACCAGCCAGAAAAAGGAAACAAAGGAAGCTCTGTGTGTGTGTGTGAGGGAGAAAAGAGGTTGCACTCTCTCTGCTTTGGGGTGATTTTTCATAGTAATCACAGTTGCAAAATGCATCCTGCTTGGACTCTCCCAAAACCTGTGGTCCCATCTGCACACGCTGGCCACCTGAGGCACTCTACCTCCATTGTCCTGTAATAAGGGTCCAGGAGGATCTTTGCCAAGGCGACAATCTGAGGGGTCCGGTCCCAGCCGTCGGAGCAATGCACCAGCACAGGGCGGCCCTCCCGGTCCACCGCATTGGAGACCAAGACAGCTG
Organism: Phrynosoma blainvillii; assembly: GCA_026167975.1. Lineage (NCBI taxonomy): Eukaryota > Metazoa > Chordata > Lepidosauria > Squamata > Phrynosomatidae > Phrynosoma > Phrynosoma blainvillii. Next base: position 16,193,021 of record JANUYF010000014.1, read on the forward strand.
CCTTCAGCATGACAGAAAGGTGCTGCAGCCACTTGGTGCTTTCCAGAGCCGAAAGCCAGCTGGGAAAGGGATAAGGAGACGGAAGGAAGGTTAAGCTAGGGAAAGGGCGCAGGCGGTTTCTCCTGATGCTCACAGAAGATACTCCTGCCACCCTTCTTTTAAGGGAGCCACTAACAAAGGAGTGGACAATGGTTGTTAGTCACCACAGAGCAGAAGTTGGTGGAATGTAGGAGAGAATGCTCCCTTTGGCTCTTTATGCTGCTAGTCCCCAGTAAGGGAGGAGGAAAGAATTCCATGGCAACAGAGAAAAGAAGAGCAAGGCTGGAAGGGCTGGCCTAAAAAAGACACAGCAGGAGAACACAGGAAGTGAGAGAAAATGAGGGAAAGGACTGATATGGAGTCACCCACCACTCTGTGGGAAGTGAAAGACTGGAGGCAAAATAAGAATGAAGAGAGGGGCCCAAAAATGCCACCTGTCCCCAGGTGCCAAATTTAAGACAGTGTGAAGAAATGGAAGACTGAACTGGGGAGTCCTGAGTTCCAATCCAGGCCATGAAGTCCAAGAAGAACAGTCACCATTGCTGGGGAAATTCTGGGAAGGTAGAAGTAGCAGGCCCCAGAAGGGACACTCCATTATCTGAACTGTGTTGACTGAGACTCACTTGCTAGGGTCTGGCATCTGACTGCAGACGGCCCGCAGGTACTGGAAGCTGTTCCGGATGGAATGGATGTTGGCCATACCCATGAACACCACCTCGCAATTGGGGTAATATTCTGGAACACAAAGGGGAGGGAGAAAGTCTGATGGATGCCTGTCCTTGCTGTCAAAGGAAATGTTTTGCAGCAAGAATCTGGCAGCAACTTCCTGAGCAACATAGCCAGCAGGAGAACTGCTGGGAGCTGCAATCCAATACCATCGGGAGAGCACCACTCTGTCCACCCTTGGCATACACAAAAAGTAGCAGGCTTGTTTTTGAAAAATAAACCTTGTGATTTTTGTAACCCAATGGATCAGGTCTTAGCAACATGGGCTTCGTTTCTCCCTGGGTACTTGCATCCTTTCTTCCCCCAAATTCTTCCTAACAAAAAGCACACACAGCTGAGCTACATCTTCTAGCAATTTGTCAATGTTTTGTTGGCTGCTTGGGAAAAAACAGCAGTAACAATCACAACCAAGGAGGCCAGTCAAATGCCCCTGCCCATACCTTCACATTCACAGCCTCCGCCTTTGGCTCGGTTGGCAACAGCTGCTGTGTAAGACCGGGCGTCTAGGATCAGCAGCTTCTGAGGGGTGGCTGAACTCTCCACGCTTGAGCATGCCGTCAGTGACGAATCTGCAAAAAGATGGCAGTCTGGATTCTCTTTCCTTTTGATTATGCCACATAGTTGTGTATTCCTCCATGACAAGATATTGAACTAGGTGACCCTTGGGGTCCCTTTCAGCTCTACGGTTCTATGATTTTAGACAGGGAGAAGGAAGAGGCATCTTTTTTGCTTACCAAATCCTGCATCACAGGCCTCGCTGCCATCGCTGAGCCCCGAATGCGGGGTCCCCCCGGCCAACCTCTGTCCTGGGTTCAAGGCACAGGCTTTGGCAATGGAAGTTACGAGGTACTCGTCATCGGCGTTGCGCCAGCCCCACCAGCTGATCTCGGGCTGACTGCAGCGGGCGATCACTGCCCCGTTGCGCAAGTGTCTGGAAGAGAAGCCATGACCTGCTGAGTCCCACAAGTCCAGAGACTGGTTTCGAGAAGCCACAGTTACCCAAAGGGATGAACCCATAGGCACAGTCATAACCCAAAGTGTCAATATCTCCCTCTCCTTTGTAGGGACAATATTCCAATTCAGCTTTTGCTGCCTTACTGTATACTTGGATACATTAGACAAGGAACAGAGGAAATGTCAAATCTGCAAGAGGGGGCTCTCAGCACTTGCCAATTCCCACAGAAAGATTGTTGTTGTTGTTTTGCCTCAAAATCCCCCAAAATGCTCTAAATGGAACATGTTGGGCATGTTCACTATGTTCTGGGGTGGAGTGTAAGTGGAGTATAAGCCACTTCCTGTTTCAAAAAAGGCATCGCCTGGGCTAAATTGTCCAGGGGGTCCTCCAAAATGTGGTGGAAATGCCCTATATGCATCCCTAGAAGGCATTTTGGACCTCCCCCCAACGAACTGTTTTTGACCTCTGGGAGCCAAAGAAATAGTCCCAGGGGGGCTGTATGGGACCTGTGACCTGCACTATCCTGCTGATTATCCCAGAATGGGCAGCCCTTCAATCTTTCCTCCTGTAGCCCTCTGCCCACACTCTGACCTAAATAAATCTTTCAGAAGTTTTGGAAATCCTCTGGAATAGATTTTTGGTGCTATGGAGGGCTAAGGAGGCAGGGAGAGGCAGAGAAAAACAACAACACCCAATGCTTCTGACAAGGAATACCAAAATATGACATAGGACTTCTGTCACAATTTGCAGCTTGGGACTCATGCAATCCCTTCTTTATTCTCCTTCAGCTGCTACTTGGATACATGATTGGTGACTCTTCTACACGGGCAGAGAGACTATGGTCTTTGCATGTTGATGGGCTACATCTCCTATCATCCCTCACCACTCCTCACTCTCTTCTAGAGGACAGGTAGGGTTCTGTACCTATACACAACCGCTGGGATCCGCTTCCAAGAGCGAAAGGAAGCCACATTCTCCAGCTCTTTGTCCGTAATCCAAACAGGAATGAGAAGCTTCTGAGGGTAGCTAGTACATAACCTGGCAAGGAACAAACACAGGGAGGTGGTGGTCAGTGCTCAACTTAGGGATAAGAGCAAAAGAGTGCCCCACCCTCTGAAAAATAGTTTTGTGTTTAGTGTGTGTGTGTGTGTATGCGGTGTTCTGCATCTCTCTGTTGTGCCTGCCAGAATTTAACACTAGAAGTTGTGTGTCGGCATGGAGAGAGTGACTTGGACAGGTTTTCACTACCCTCAAAGCAATGCTCCAGTATTGCCTTGCCAATATCTGGTGCTCTCATCTGAAGCAAGAGGTGCTGACTGTCGCTTCTGCAGGTCAGTGTAAAGGGCACAGGGGGTCGAGTGGATAGTTTTTGCAATGCTGTGAACTCATTTTTCCTTCACTGTGAGAGGGCTGGGCAAAGTGACAACTCACTTGTAGTTGTTGTTGATGTCGGAAACCCGCCACACGTTCTGCAGGTCGAAGCCCATCCGGGCCAGCTCCATCTCGAAGCGGAATTTCACGTGGTCTCCTGGCAAAGGGACAAAGCTGTTAATCTCAATCAGTGAGTAAATTTTGACAGTTTATTCTGACACTTAAGTCCTGACACCTAAATCTAACAGTCGGTCCCAATGATAGTTAAGCCCACACAGTCAACAGAACTTATGTAAGTGCTGACTCACCAAGTCTGCCCTGATCCAATGGGTCTCCTTTACGTGGGTCCTCAAGACTCAAAGGAGGACCTCTTCTTTGATGTGTCTATCTGAGGACTGAGATCTGCTGGGGAGGGAGGGGATCCGCTGTGTCCCACCAGTGAAGTCAATACAACATGTGGGTCCACAGTAGCAGGCCTTCTCAGTCATGGCAACCTGCCTGTGGAAATGTCTTCTTGGAAGCCTAACTGGAATGAACTCTCATCTCACTGAGATGCCAAGCAAAAAACTGGCTGTTCATTAAGGCCTTTGGGCCTCCCTGATTCTTCTCAGATACTGAGGTACATACTTTTAGTTTCTTTTAATCTTTGAAGTCTGTTTAACTTGCTATTTTATGATGTTTTTAATTTATCTAAATTGTGTTTTATTGTGTTACACTGTTTTAATTTGGTTGCTTTAATTTGTGATACTTTTTGATACAGGGTAAGGAAGAAACATTTTAATAAAAGTTATCAACAACTTCTTCCTATTATTGATATTCATTTATTTATTTATATTCAGTTTTTCTCCCAGGCAGCTTCCAACAGTTAAAAATTCACAAATTATAGAAGTTAAAAAGTAATTAAATTATAAGAAAATTAAAACTAGTTAAAAACATAAACCATAAAAAAAGCCAGCACAACAAAAACAACAAACAGAAAACCCAGCACAGTGTTTAGGTGGGCCTTGTATGATCAGTTCTCAAAGACCTATCGGAACAGAGAAGTCTTCACTGGTTTATGACAAGAAAGGAGGGAGGGTGTCAGTCTAACCTCTCTGGGAAGGGAGTTCTAGAGCCTGGGAGCAGACATTGAGAAGACCCTGTCTCCCATCTTCTCACCCAATTTATCTGTGAAGGTGGTGGGACAGAGAGAAGGCCTCCCCAGAAGCTCTCAAAAGATGAGTAGGTTTGCAAGGGAGAATGTGGTCCTTCAAATGACCTTTACCTGCATTGTATAGGGCTTTATAAGTCAAAACCTAGAATTGTACCTAGAAAGAAATGGATTGGCAGCCAGCGGAGCTTTTGCAACAAGGGATTTATCTGCTCTCGGTAGCCAGACAGAGTTAGCAATCAGTTATATCTCTTTGGACCAGCTTAAGTTTTCAAACACTTTTCGAAGGCAGCCCTCCATAGAATGTATTATAGTAATCCATCTGGGATGTAACTAAGGCTTGATTGGTAACTAAATAAGCAGTGGATTTAGGTGATAAGAGTTCCCAGTGCATCTCTGCATTCCAAAGACAGGCAAAGAATTAAGCCATGCAAAAAGGCCACCTCTGTCCCACTGTGGTTGCTTGGATTTGTAATGGAGAATGTCACTAGGACCAGATGACCTCTGGTACTCACCTGGGCGGCAGAGGTGGGCATGCTGGTCTTCCTCATCAGCACAGACCCCCAAGCACCAGGCGTGGTAAGCAAATGCAAAGAGGTCTTCCGGCTTGGTGGGGCGTGCAATGGCTCGACTGAGTCTCTTCAGCCACTCCTGGCATTGCTTGAAAGTAGAGAAATGGCACCTGCCCCAAAAGGGAGGGGAGAAGAGAGAGAGAGGCCCTTGTCATGAATGTTCAGGAAGGCAGGAGGGAAAGGGACACTGTTGCCCATTTAAAAATCAACACGAGAAAGGAACCTGTCATTTTGTTCCTTTACTTATTTAAATTATATCCTGTCTTTCTATGAACAGGGGACCCAAGGTGGCTGATACATATGGCAAAAAACCCCATAATCTTTATAACTAAAGTAGCTGGGGGGAAAAAAAGAATTGAATAAGCTCTTAAGACACTACTAATGATTTAAAGGCATTAAAGGTGAGGCAGCATCGTGTAGTGGTTTGGGTGTTGGGCTAGGATGTTGGAAGACCTGGGTTCGATTCCCTACTTAGCCTGGAAACCCACTGGGTGACCTTGGGCAAGTCACACTATCTCAGTCTCAAAGGAAGGCAATGGTGGTAAAATTCCTCTAGATAAAACTTGTGAGCCACTGTGATGTAGTGGTTCGAGCATTGGTCTAAACTCTGGAGACCAGGGTTGTAATTTCCACTCAGCCATGGAAACCCACTCTCTCAGCCTCAGAGGAAGGCAAAAGAAAACCTTCTCTAAACAAACCTTGTAAAAAAAAAACAAACCATGACAGAGTCGCTGTAAGTCAGATATGACTTGAAAGCACAAAACAAGAATGGCTTTTAAAACTCCATAACGAGAATTAAAGCACTCACACGTCGTCTCATACACATCATAAAAAAGACCAGAAACACACTTTTGAAAACACTTGCAATGGCCCATAAAGGGCTTTAACAATTAAAACAACAGCAACAACAACAGTTAAATCCAACAATAAGCCAGAGACAAACCAATGGAATGCAGGTCTAATTGGCAGGTCTCAGCAGTGGCAGAAATTTGACCCTTTTTTCTCTACATCTGAACACCAGATGGTGAGGGGAATGTTGCCTTTACCCCCTGCCTGTGGATGGAAAGCATAGGGCTACAGCAGGGGAGCCCTTTCCTGACCCTCTTGGTGGACTCTTACATTTGGAAGGAAAGAGGGACCAGGTTTCAGACCACACAATGCTGCTGCCACCATTTTTAGAGCAGGGCTCAGGAACCAGAGTGGCCCTTCTGTGGGTGGCACCTGGACTATAATAATAATAAATTTATTTATATACCGCCCGGAAGTGACTACACTTCCCACCATCCTCAGCTAGCCTGGCCAAGGGGAAGTGATGGTGGGAACCGCAGTCCAAGGACACCAAGATGGGAGACATGCTCCCTGTCCTTTATTTAAGGCACCAAATTACCCCAAAGAAATTCCCCTAATGTCACAGCGGCAATGTCACAGCGGTATCTGCCTCTCTCCACTTATTGATTTGTAACAATGTGGTTCTCATGTTGAATTTGTTCTTCTAGCACATTGCATATGCTGCCTTTGGACCCCTTGTGGATGAAGGGTGGCCAATACCTTTTAAAAAGCACCATCCTCCTCCTCTCCTCTCTCTCCTACCTGACTACTTTGGAATCCTTGCAGACAATGTGAAGCTGGAACATGTCTCGGCTCTCCACACTTTCCATCATTCTCAAAGGCACCTACAGAAATAAAGAGAGAGAAGGAATGAGCCAATATTGGGGCAGAGGTGAGTGGGACCGATCAGAAACCTGACTTAACACATGTCTAGTCACCTGGCTTTGGAACCCAAAATATGTATCTCAATGGCATGGCACAAAAGCTGGCCTCCCATGCTGTAACTGGAGTCCCCTCCTGGCCAAGGAAGAGGAAGAACGAGAGGAGGCAACCCCCACCTCACAACATGAGGCAGCCTCCCTATGTTTGCCTAGTCCTGGCGGTGGTGCTTTTGCTAACCACACATCCTATAGTGCTTGGCTCTGAGGAAACCTCGGAGCCTGGCATTAGGGACTTCCCAGTCCTGGACAGCAGTGTACAGTGCCTGTCCAAAAAGGCAAAGGATCTCTCTGGGAAGAAGGAGCAACACACTTGGTGTTCTTGATAATCTACCACCTGCATGGAAAGAACTTGGGATATGGGTTGGAAAAGGGATAGGCAGAAGTTCAAGGCTGAGACTGATATGCCATAAGGGTGGAAGAGGAGGTTAAATGGCCTTCCATGCCTTCCCAGCACAGGTTGATTCAAAGAAAACAAGGCCTTGACACAGGACCCTACAGCTTCTCTGTTCAATGCACACCATATAACAGCAGCCACAAACTTACATTGATGACAGAGTCCTTGAACTTGATATGGAGCCGGTAGTTGGAAATGGCAATGATGGCGTCACTGGCATGGCCCAGGTATTCCACGCCCTCGCCCTGCAGCACTGGGAATGGGACCTGGAAGAGGGAAATAAGCCCCATTCAAGCCACTGTCTTTGGATTACTGAAGCCCACACAAGCCCTATGTGTGTGTTTGTGTGTGTGTGAGAGAGAGAGAATAAATCAACAATACTTTTGTAAGAATTTGCATTGTACTACCTTTGCGTATAACATCATCAGCATCCTGCTAAACAGCTCTGGTAGTCTCCAAACCTTGCATATATTTTGTGACCTTTGAGTTGGCCTAACTCAGCTTCAGAGCATGGCAATGGCAAACCCCCCTCTGAAGAAACATGCCAAGAATACCCTGTGATAGGTTCGCCTTAGAGTCGCCGTAAGTTGGAAATGACTTGAAAGCACACAACAATAAATGGCCTCTAGCATAAATTTTGGATCCCTCCATGCTTTGAATCAAAATAAGGACAGGGTACTTACCTGTAACTGTAGTTCTTCGAGTGGTCATCTGTGAATTCACACAATTGGGTTTTCCTGCTCAGTTGTGTGATTCACAGAGACCACGAAGAAGAACTACTCTTGCTTCCATCATGAAATTACCTTTGTCCCTTGTGTGTCATCTGGAGAGTAGAGCCTACAGAGAGACTGCAAACAGAGGCACTGAGCTCCCTCATTGATGTATTAATTATGCCCAAGAGACATGATAAAGGTCAGAGGGAACCAGGAAAAGATTTTAAGGGTTACACACTGGTGGAAAGACACTGACTGGGCTTCAGGTCTGCCTGCTGAGGAGCAGAAGAAGAATAAACCTAGTGTATACAATTTTCAGAGGACTGGTCTACCGCCTTAGTATTCTTAGTGCACAGACTTTATTGATGTCCAGTCACCAGAACTAACAGAAACAGTATTTTTTTTCCTCTGAGGATATCAGGACTTTTCTTATCTCAAATGTGCAACCAGATACATCATATGCAATTCCAAAATAACTATCTGCACGGCTCAAGTAATGCAAAAATTATATTTCAGTTAATGGGTGTAAAAGGGGGCAGATGACAGCATGAACAATAAAATAAAAAGAGAGCTCTCTCTGAAGATCCCAGCCACAGATGCTGGCGAAACGTCAGAAAGAAACTCTTCTAGAACATGGCCACACAGCCCAAAAAACCCACACAAAACTATGGATGCCGGCCATGAAAGCCTATGACTTCACAGAGCTCTCCTGGTTTTTCTAGAACCTTCTGTTCTGACCTAGTGCATCTGTTTCTCCCCTCCCTTCGATGTCTGCACTACTCGTCTCTACAGCATTCCCAAGATGAAGGAAATCTATCTAGAACATGGGGACCCATTTCCTGACAAGCCATGTGAGGCTGTCCATTTTATGATAAAGGTGGTGGGATTTTTAGGACAAGGGAGGCAGAAAATATCCAATGCTTTCTTAGCCCTGCTTTTCTGTTAATGCAACTTATACAAAAATACCCTTCAGAATTCATGATGCTTCTTCTGAAGATGGAATATAACAAAAAACAAAAAAAAAATTGGCATTACTGCAGCCAGATTCCTTAGATTTTTCTAACACTCTGTGCTGGCTTCTAAATGTTATGAAATGCCTCTCTTCCACAAGGAAAACACACAGGTATGTTGTGTAGCATGAACTGCAACCACAACCCACCATGCAGCTTTGTCCCTTACCCCACCCTCATAAAAATTCCTGCAGACAACCCACAGTCTTTTTTATACTTAAAAAGAAATAGTGAATTGGAACAGAGTCTAGAATAGCAGTGCCTTCCCCATCCTAGTGCCTTCTACATGTGCTGGACTACAACTCCCATCCATCTTGGGTGATACAAGTTGGGGCCTGACCCATCTGCAACCTATTGAAAAGGAGAACTGCTTTTCTTGGAGGTTTCCAGGAAAGGCAGCTCACAATTTATGGGGAGAAAAGGGACAGCCCAGGCATTCGGGTGAGCCCTACATGGCTCAGGTCCAGACTACTGGGCAGCCAGTTTCTCTCTATATGAGCCTCCCAGGCCCCAAGGTCCATAGGAGAGGCCTTTCTCTCAGTCCCACCACCGTCACAACCACAGTTGGTGGGGACACACAAGAAGAGGGCCTTCTCGGTGGTTGCCCCTGCGTAGACTTTGGGACCCCCTTGCAATGGAGGCCCTCCTTGCTGCCCTTCCGTTAGCAGCCATTTAAAACAAATTATTCCAACAGGCATTCAAAACAGATGAGTTTTAAAAGAATGGGCTAGGGGTGCTGTGTTGTTTTAAACTGAACAGTTTTAAACAGCCTTTTTAACCTTTTAATGTAGGTTGACATTGTTTCAATGTTGTGAATAGTTTAATTCCATTTTAATATTTGCTTTGCGTATGTTTTTAGCTGAATTGTTCTCTCTCAAATTGTAAGCCACCTTGAATCTCAATTTTGGGTGACAGGCAACAGAAGCAACAGCGGCCACCATGGGGGCTCACGTGGCCACATTTCTTCCACTCATCTCTGAACCAGGTGGACAAAGAGCCTGAGTGAATACAAGGCATTTCTGTATGTTCTTAATGACTGACCACCCAAGGGGCAATTAAGCAACCAAAGTATTAGGTAAATCCTAATTATCTGTCTCTTATTTCTGACTCCTAATGATCTACCTACCTTAGTTCCCTCCTAATGATCTCCCCATAACTTGAAGATGTACAACTGCACAAACACCACATAAGTACATTTCAAAAGCTTTTGTGAAAGGGAAACAGTCTCCAAAGGGAACCAACAGCTGATCCTCCAGAACTTGTTGGCTGGTGGTCTGCATTTCATTCACACTAAAGCCTGTTTGTTTCTCCTCTTGCAACATGAAATGGGTGGTGGTGGTGGTGGTGGAATCTACCCTTGTCATTTAAAAATAGATGTACTGTACTTTTTTTTGCCAGTTAACAGGAAAGCTTAACACCTCCAGGTTTCAGTGAAGTTGTGCAGGAGATGTGAAATCCCCACAGGACTATGAGACTGAGTTTTCTTCTGCACTGTGTGGCTGTTGGGATGAGATGGGACATGCTTGGATAGCTTCAGTTTGTCCTTGCAGCTCAGCTATGTGTGTATATATATATATATATATATATATATATATATATAGCAGTCACCTCTGAAATTTTCTCTTGCATGCATGCATATATATATATATGCATGCATGCAAGAGAAAATTTCAGAGGTGACTGCTGACACCTCTGAAACTAGGTTGAAGATTTATGCAACATTATTAATATGGAAGAACGCCCCACTAGACTTTTGCCCTGTTATGACTTTTGGTAGCGACACTAACTCAACAAAACTGAAGACAGCCCAAAGGCTCTTCACAGGAAACAGACAGGACATTTCCCACAGCTCCTCCCTTAACCCTCATCCAGGTAGATTTTTCAGAAAAAACATACCCAGAAAACATCTTACATTGAATTCCTTAAAGAGCAGGGATTTTCCCCCTGAGAATTACTAGTTATTATGAGTATAAAAATGCTGAAAGCCAGCATGGCATAATGGGGCGAGTGTTGGACCAAGACAGTGATGGGCAGCTTTGGAAGGGGGCCACATTAGACACACAGGAGATACTGGAGGGCTGCCCCCACAAAACATTAACCCTTTTGCCCCAAAATGTCCTCTAGGGAAAAAGGAGGGCACTTTCCCAATGTTTTGGGAGCTTCTTGGGCCATTTATTCCTAGGAGAGGCATAAATGATTGTTGCTTCTCGGTGAGCAAACATGCATATGCTTGTATAGACATTCATCAGCCCCAAATTTAGCCATTTATGTCTTTGCTGTATTGCTTATTTGTTTTGGATTTAACACCATGGAATCAAGGATACTTTTAAGAGGTCTAAAAAAATAAATAAGTCAGAAGCCATATCACATCAAAATGAAAGATATGCTAAAAATGCATTTCCAGTAAGAACTTACTCTTGCCATGCCAAAAGCCAGCCCAAATAGGAATTCCTTGCACTTCTTCTGAAAGAGAATCTGGCAAGCCTTTCGATGAAAGGACCTTCCATTCCTGGGGCAGCTAATAATCCTGCCCTTCTCTCTTATGGGACCAAATTTCTCTAGGGTTCATGGCTGTTATCTCACCCCTGACCTTTTCAACATACAAGATGCTTAACAATGTTGAAACACAAGAGAAAGGCGAGGGGGGGGGATGCTCAGGAGCAGGAATTTAGAAATTTCCCCCCAAAGGCACCAGATCCAGTCTGATCTTGGAAACTAAGCTGGGCCAGCTCTGGTTGGTACTGGGATGGGAGACTGCCAATGAATGCCAGGCACTGTAGGCTGCATTTCAGAGGAAGAAACTGGCAAACCACTTCTGAATATTCCTTGCCTAAGAAAACCCTGTGAAATTCATGGGATCTCCATAAGTCTGCAGATGACTTGAAGGCACAACACACAACACACCATAAGCCACATTTATATGACACCAGAATTATACAGTCCTGGTTCAATTCTCTCTTGCCCAAAGGGATCTGTGGCCTCTTTCTGGACCTTTGTGAGAATCCAGTGCATTATGGGATAGGGTTTCCTGTACACCTTTGTACTTCCCAACATCAATGAATGTCCAGTGTCCTGAATGAATGAGGCTTTGCTTTGCTGCATTACAGCTCACTGAAAAACATCATGTGACTTTTCCCCTGTCCTGCACATTTTTTCCCATTTTTAAAAAAAAACAAAAACCCTGCCTGTGGCAAGAGGTCAAAGTTTGGGGGCACTGTTTACAACTGTTCAGGTTACAATGCTGCAAAATGCCTACACTGGAGGTCTAGCTCCTTGTGGTTTCTGCAACACAATGCGACTTGGTGAAACAAGAACATTCATCCTGGTGTGTGAGGATTAAACCCAGGGTGCCTTGTGATGATGATGATGATGATGATGATGATGATGATGATGATGATAAAGAATGGTATTAGCTTCAGCTTAGAAGGGTGACTTCCCCCTCTTCCCAGATGCTAAAAACAACTTACCTCCTAAACACCTAAGAGGTCATAAGAATTAAGTGGAATCAATCTGTGAATTCCTTAAAAGCAGCTTGAAACAATGAGCTCAGGAATATGAACACCCATTTCAAGAAGTTGCCTGAGTTAAAGGGAAGCCAACAGAAATGGCAGAGTAAAGACTAGTCTGGCCAGCTAGCCATTTCCTCCAAAGGCTAGGAAACCTGACTTGTATAACCTAATTTTAAAACTGCTTGGGGCAAATGAACAGGATAGATTCCTTTGCTCCTCTGTGTCTCTCGTTCTGTGGAGCCAACACAGCTTACAAAATGATAACTGTGTTTATGTCCTGATGAAAGTCCACATAGGTTACCAGAGGTGGCTGTAACCGTTGCTGATCAGCTGGTCCCAGGGACCTCTGCAAAAATGGAAGAGCCTCGCTTTCTGGCTCTGAACTGCTTTAGCTCAGGGCTACAACCAGTTCAGACCCCCGCATTTAAAAAAGAACTGAAAAAAGAGGTAGTCTTTCAGATATCCTGAAAGTGTCAAAACTGGATTCTAGGACTGTTTTTAGAGTGCTTTTAGGAGTTTTTAAAGGGTATTTTAATGTGTTTAAAATATGTTTTGATATCTGTATTGGTTTTTATTTGTTCATTGCCTCAGGAGCCCTTTTGGGCAGGAGGTGATACAGAAGTACTTCACATACATACATACGTACATACACATATAATAAAACATTTATGTCTTTGTAAATCAAAACCAGTAGCTTGAACTGAGCTTGGAAAACAAGTCAGTAGCCAGTACAACGGGCACAAGACTGGGGGTATGTGGTTGCTGTGACACAACTTCTCAATTAGGGGTTGGAAGCAAGGAAGGAAAGACAGGTCGGAGCCTTCCGTTACTCAGTCTCCATGCCTCCAGTCCCTTCCCTCCAGGCTTACAGTTCCATGATGCATGCCATCTCAGTCATGGGGTTAGCTTACCTGTAACGATTCTTCTTCCTTGATGAGCTCTTTGTGGGGGAACAGGTCCTTGGCCTGGATGTATTCCAAACTGGGAGGGCCTTCCTCACCCTGAATGACAAAAAGAAGAGCAGAGGCTCAGAGAGAGAGGACACCAGAGCACCCCGGCCAAAGCAACACAGAACTCGCAGCCCAGATACAAGGGAGACAAGCCAACTGCACACACCTCTCCTGATGGCCTCCACCTTCTCCCCAGTTGCATAAGCATCCTCTAAAATGTGGGTTCAATTTGGACCCCTAAGATGTGGGCTGAGTTTTAAAGCCTAAGCTGTTGTCCTCAAACTTCTGTTGGGAGGGGACATTAAAAAAAAAAAAAAAAAGAAAGAAAGGACCGAACAGGTCCTTTTCTGATTTTCATTCAAAGTCTATCTGATCTAGTCCCAAATCTACCCTCATAGCCCAGTGCTCTTATATTGTTTCTGAGTCATCTTCCATGGTTCCTTCAACATTCCCTTGTCAGATCTTCACAAACCAATCCTATCTAGTTTGAAGTCTTCCCAAACGTATTTTTCTTACCCGAAAGTTGGTATTCAGAGGCAGAATGCACCCAAATATGGAGTCTCCATAAAGTCCCTGCAACTAACATCTCTCTTAAGAAACTACAGAGCTTTAGCAGGAAGCAATGACTATTAAACTGGTTTAAATCTGCTGCGTGATTAAGATCTCATGATTCTTTTGCAAGGCAGCTGCTTGACACTTTGATTTGCACAAAAGAAGCGGGGATTAAAAAACATATCTCAGCCATGACTCCACTTCAAGTCCTCTGCTGAGACCTGCTTGGCCACCCCATTGTGGGATGGAAGTGACCCTCAAAGGTGGATGCCAGCAGAACAGCCCAAGTTCTCTGGCAGGTTCGACTAAACTGGAAAGAGTTTTGAGTGTAGCTCTGGTGGAAAACTGTGCCTGAGGACCAGACTAACCGAGTACAGAGATGCTCAACCCCACAAGGCTGGCCGTGACAAACTTATCATGGCAATCATAAACACAACCACAAGAGGAAGAGGGGCGACCTCCAATGATGAAATTACAGCTCTTCAAGGTAAGCAATAATTTTTTTTTTCTTTCCAAGCCAGGACAAATCCCCCCCACATTCCTTCCCTGAAGCAAAATCTTTTCCCTAACACATCTTTTCAGTCTGAAAGGAGCCACAAGTCTTAGCAACCAGAAATACTAGAAAATACTTAACATTCCTAGGAACTAGCAGATATACTTTTTAAAAACCTGGTGTTTGGGAGGGGTTTTTTTTTTCTTCAGCCTTAGGGTTCACTTGTATTATTTAAAACAAATGTAGGCATAACCTCATCTCTGTCAGTATGTCTCCACTGCTATATTTCACTGTCTTTTTACCCTACACAGTCACCAAATAATGGTTCTTCTTTTACTCCCATCTGCTGTTTTTTGCTTTAAAAAAACAAGAAGAAGAACAATCTGAGGAACATCAAATGTTCTTTCTTTAGAATGGCCAATTTCCAAAACCCATGGATTCAAATGACAAGAAAAGAGATTCTGAGTATTCTTTAGGAAGAACTTGGTGATGATAGGAGCTGTTTGACAGTGGAATGGACAGTGGAAAGGTAGCTGCCTCTCTTTTGTTGGAGGTTTCTAAGCAGAGGTTGGATGGCCACCTCTTGAAGATGCCTTAGCAGTGGATTCCCTGGATGAACCCCTGGGTGACTTCCAACTGTATGTTCTATGAACAACCAATGCAAAGGTTGTGAACCTCATTATGAGCCTGGTTAATTATAGAGACACACCTCGCTCTTGCAAAAACCTCGTTCTCCATGGTTGGAATGGGCCAAGAGAGTCATGAGGTCAACCCTAGGTTCTGCTCTGTTGGGAGGACCTAAGCACAAAATCATTGAGAAGGCTGGGAATGGCCTGAAGCTTCTGCTTTGCAGAGAGACGGCTGAAAGATCTCACATAGCAGGGTTGAGAAGAAAACCTTTGTCTGTGATCCTAGAGTAGACAGACAGACTACGTTCAGTCAAAGGTGGGGAACTTTTTTCAGAGAAGTGTCTTGGGGGCCTTATCCCGGTGGCAGGTAGGGCAAAAGAGGTACTGCCAAAACACTAGTATATTTTAGCTTAAAGCTGACTGCTGGTCACTAAGCCTTGGGAGAGACATTTCAACCTGGAAGAACTGGGGGTCTTACAAAAGCAAGGAAACTACCAGGTAACATAGGTGAGGGGCATGGACACCCAGCGAAGCCCGAAAACTTGGATTGAGACTTGGAAGGGCTGGATTTGGCCCTGGGCTCAAGCTTCCTAAATGGGGAATGAATGGATCATTAGTGACATGGTGTAAGGCAGCTTCAGATGGCAGATTGTATCTGGCCAAAGTAGGCCAAAGACTTAATTCTGTATATGACAAATTTGCTCAAGTGTCAATTTTGTTTGTTGGATCTAAGACTGAACCACTGCAGTAGTACTCAAGAAAACCACAGCCAAGGCCCAGAGGCAGTCTGAACTAGTGTTATTGAAATAGCTGTATATTTTTTGGCTCAGTAATGTGAAAGCTTTGGAAGGCTGAGACATTACAGCCTGTTTTCATAGGGAAAACATTCTGGCCACACAAGAGAAGCAAGAAAGGTATCCATTTCAAGCCTACAAGAGATTGATTTTGGATGCCCCTTTGATCCAATTAAGAGACACACAGCCTTGCGTCCTTTTAGTCTAATAATCCGTGTGGTCTCCCTTCAGGCACCAACAGAGAGCAAAATCTCTAGGATGTACTGAAATTCTTTTTCCCTTAGGGGGAAAAAAGTGACATCATCCCTTCATTGGAAATTCAGCACCGAGACATACGAGTTCACCAGTCATTTCTAAATATATCAAACAAGGTTTTTGCTTGCTTGCTGACCTCACAATATGGGCAATTTCTGGGGTTTTTCCTCTCATCTTCTCTTTTCTGTGGGGGTGGCAAGGTACAGAAGAGGCATTTGACAGGACAAGGCAGCAAATGGGGTTTGGGTGGGGTGGGAGATTTCAGAAAACATTTGGTATCTACTAAACAACTGTAGGTAAGTGCCTGGCACTCATTGTTTCTTGAAGAAATTCTCTTTTCCAATCTGGATACTTGAAAAATTATAATTTTTGAAAGCAAATATATATGTCTACCTGTGTGGCTACAGCAGGGACAGACCTGGTTAGTACTTGGATGGGGGACATGCAGGGAATACCAGATGCTGTGGGTTCTATTTCAGAAGAAGTCTATGGCAAACCACCTCTGAGTCTTCCATTCCTAAGAAAACTCCAATGAATTTCCTGGGGTTTTCTTAGGTATGGAAGACTCAGAGGTGGTTTGCCATCACTTTCTTGTCCCTGCCAGAAGTCAACAGGTGACTTGAAGGCACACAATGCGATGCCTAGACCAACTGCTGGCAGACAAGAACCTGCGGCCAGGACAGAGGGGTTGAAATTTTACTATTCTGATGGTGGTCCTAGGACTGAGGATGCCCTCTGAAGTTCCTCACTCCCTTCCATGTTTTGACCACTGATGTAAGTTTCCAGGCTACAGAATTTCCTCTGACAACACCCAAGCCACCTGCAAAAGAGTTAATAACCTTGGCTATACATGAGGACAAGGAGTGTGTGAGCATATTTGAGAGGCCAGCACCCAATTCATGATATGGATCCAGGAGATGGAAATAACATGACTGCTTTTAATACACACACACACACACACAATTTGAAGATGGCAGAAGGAAGGCAGTCAAAGCACCTGTAAGACTTGGCAAAGGTGTTTTGACAGTGGCAAATCTCCAAAATAGCAAGGTCCTTGGGGGATTTATTCCCACCCCCATAAGATCACTGACATGTGCAACCTGAAAAGTGCCCCCACAATGAAAAACATGGCAGTAGGGTTCCAAAAATTAACCAACATTTGTGATGATGTCAAACACCTATAAGAGCTAAGAGTTTGCAAAGTGATAGTCTGGCCAAAGTAAGCATGAACTGGATCCCAAACACTGGAACTCAGTGCTAACTAGCTGCTGAGCCTTTCCATGTCACGGAGAATGAGCAACCAGTACACAAATGCATGTTTATGTGTGGGCACAACCAGTCACACCAGAAGATTTGAGCTTCCAGGGTCCTCTTGGTCTGCTGTTCTTCATATGCATATGTGCCTCGTTGTGTTAGTTATGGAAACGGACATCTCCTTAAAAGCAGTGTGTATGAATGCATGTGCCCCCCATTCCCTCATGAAATTAATTCTGAGCATAGCTAACCAATTTTTTAAAAATATTGTCTTGTAACCCTTCCCATTTCTTAACAGTAGCTACCGTTTTTTCCCTACCACCCACCTCCTTGTGTGTACTACCTTACCCATAATAATTGCCAGGGATAGACGAGGGATTCCCACAGTTTCTCTCACTGCACCCCTTCCCTTCCACTGCATATGTCCTCCAACTGTCCCGATTTGCCAGGGAGAGTCCAGAATAATACTCTGCTGTCCCATTTTCTCAGGTGCTTTCAAAATGCCCTGGTTTCTCACTCTTCCTCCTACTTTCCCTCTTAATCCTCAGCTTACTTCATTTGCGGCAAACTGAGTTCCAAGTGCAAAAGTAGTTTGCACTCCATTAACTCTGCAGAGGGGAGAAGAGAGGAGGGTAAACTCAGGCAAAAGCAAACTGCTGCAGCCTCTCCTAGTTTGTGTATTCTCTCTCGTTAATAATAACTTTCATCATTTTGACAACACTATGATGTTGCTTGGGTACATATGTTCAGGTTTTCATCTGTGAAGCTGGGGGGCACTATACCACTGTGTTGTGCAGTAGTTTGACTGCTGGACTACAACTTGGGAAAACAGGTTTTGAATCCCCCCTCGGCCATGGAAACTCATTGGGTGACCAACAGTGAGTCAATGAACGTCAGGACGATAGAAACATAGAGTAGGAAGAGACCACAAGAGAGCCACACTCTCTCAGCCTCAAGAGGAAGGCACAGGCAAATCTGAACAATTCTTGCTAAGAAAATCCTGTGATAAGTTCACCTTAGGGTCACCTTAAGTTGGAAACAACCTGAAGGCACCCAACAATAACAATGCCATTGCCATGCGCTGGACCACAGGATTATCCCCTGACTATATTTGCAAGGAGCCAGTGAGAAGTAACAGTTTTGTAGTGTTGGTCTATGACTCTGGAGACCAGGGTTTGACTCTCTGCTCAGCCACTGAAACTCGCTGGATGACCTTGGGCCCAGCCTCAGAAAACTCCATGATAGGGCTGCCTTTGTCAAAAATGACTAAGACACACAACAACGAATGACATTTGCATCTCTAACTCTACCCATGTGAACACACAGAGGCTTGTAAAGCATGGTACCCACACTAAAAAGCATCACAGAAGGTACAGAGAGGACAACAAAACAAGACACAACACAACTCACATCTCCTGATACTCTTGCCCTCCTGCCCCCATTTCTACTTCTAGCCAAGCCTTTGAAGAGAGATGTTTTCCTAGCAGACCTCCTCCAGGCCTTCTCCCTCATCCTCAGCAGACCCAAGTCAGGATGTCCTCCAGAGGCCAAAGGCGACTGACGGAGCGCATTGCTGAGTAGGTGCCCTTCCAATGACAGCCTATGGCTGCCCATCAGTGATGTTGAGAAGCGGAAGGAACCGGCCCCATCCTTCCTGCCCCCCAAGAACAGCAACCACAATGGAGGCATGAACCAGATCCCAACTCTTTCCTGGTTTTAGGAAGCAACCTTAGAAGAGGACTGGGAAGGACAAAAAGGGTGATGGTGGTGTAATCCTAATGGGAAGGCCTGCGCTGTGCCTCAGCCGGCCCGGCCCTCTTCTCAGACAGCCATGTGGCTGCAATCCAAAGGAGCACAAAGCCAATGCGCCACACAGCCACCCAAAAGAGGGAGGTGGGGGAGAGGATCGTCCTTGGTAAGGCTACCTGCATGTCGTGGCCCGGGGTGGTGGGGTTCCACCCCTGGGTCAAAATGCAATGGATGACCAGAACCATGGCACACCTTTCCCCCCTCAACATAAATCTCCCAGGGACTGTGTGGTAGAAGACCCCCTCCGCCCCCCAAGTCAGAGACTGGGAAGCCTGCAAGAGGGAGGCGGAGGAGAAGAATGGGGCAGAGAGAGCCACTCCCTAAGCGCCAGGCTGAAGGGAGCTGTGGGAAAGGGCCAGGCATCCCTCTGGGACTAGTCATTAGAGAGGATGCTCTTTTTCCAAGGTCTCCCCCAGCACCACCCATATTGGATGCAGAAAGAAATGTAGACAGAAGGGAGAAAAGGGGGTGGGGAAGAGGGAAGGAAGGAAGCCCACTTACAAAGCAGTTGAGCATGGAACAGGAGACACGGGCTGGCCGAGTCATGGTTGCTTCCAGGGGAGGTCGCTGGGCCGGGGGTACGTCAGTGGCATCGCTTCCCCTCCTCAGCCCCCCACTTTTTGGCAGAGAGAAAAAAAGAGAGAGAGAAGGAGGAGTGCTGAGAGAAAGGCGCCCTCCCCAAGCAAGGGATGTCTAGAGCATCCCTCCTTCTTCGCCAGAGAGAGGAGCAGGTGCGTGGCTTGGCTGCTGACAATGGAGGAGGAGGAGGAAGAGGAAGAGGAGGAGGAAATGGGGGAAGAGAGAGAGAGAGAGAAAGACTCCACCTCCCTCCGATGGAAGCAAGCTGAGGCTCTACCATGCCAGGGACTCCCTGACAGGCAGTACAGAAAATGGAGTCACCGGTTCAGTCTGGGAGGAGGAGGACAAGGAGGATTCAAGACTCTGGAGCTCCCATTCTCCTTTGTGGCGGTGGCTCCAAAAAGCCCATGTGGCCGGCGTCTGAGAGGCTTTGGAGGGGAAGCGCATGTGCTGGAATGCATGGGAACAATAGGAAGCAGAAGGTGCCCAATGCCAGCCTGGCTTTGTGAGGAAAGCCCAGCCAGGGTTCGGCTCAAAGGAGCTCAGTTCCACATTAAAGGATGGGGGATTCTGCTGGCCACTGAGTCCTGAGAGAGCCAAGGGGGTCCCGGCATTAGCCACCGATCACTGGGGCCTGCAATTGCCTCTGGCCACGAGCCAAAGAAGAGCCACAGCAGATGGTCTCAGCTGTGCTCCCTCACCACGAAGCCCACTATGCATGATGCGTTCATGCTGCTAAAGAGAAAGGAGGTGTGGCACCCGGGTGTCCGTCTGGCCCTGGGCTGGCCTCCCACCCTCCATCGCTGTGCAAAATCCAACCCTGGGGTGATGGATCCATTATCGATAGAGGGTTCTTGAGAAGGAGGAATCCAAAGCTGAGGAGTCAACTGCCTGAGCCCCACCTTAAATGCAAGAAAAGGTGGGATGGTGAATTCATTTTGCCAGAAAGGAGGTCAGTAAAAGGAGGGCAGAATGTTAGGAATGTGGGTCCACTGGGAGATATCAGGAAGGAGGGGAAGGAGGTAACCGTGAGTGCCCCCAATCTGTTCTCTCCCCAGAATCTCAGGTATCCGGATTCCCAGTCCGATCAAAATGTATTCTGGGAATGATGGGAGAATCGCCTCAGACTGCACAGAATCAGAGTCCAGAGGAATCTCAAGGTCATCTAACCCAGCTCCATCCTGGTGCAGCAAATGCACACAAGGACAGCATCCCCAGGAGGATGGCTATCTCACCGCTGTCCCAGAATAATGATAACAACAAAACCAAAAACATGCTTGGACCAAAAAGTAGATGGAAGTCCCTTTCTGGTTTTGAAAAGCAAGTACTAAGAAAAGGGAGAGATTAAACAGAGGCGGAGGAAGAGGGCTGCAACCTATTTCAAAGGTGAAGAAGCATTGCTTCCAGAGGTTTCTGACAGAGACAACTGACCTATCTTCATGGTTTTGGTCAGAAAAAGGTGTCCTATGAGAAAGTGTGGGGCCTGGAGGGGGGCACAGAAGAGCCCTGCCAGCAACTGGAGGCCCCAGGGCTGCACTTTGCTGCATTGGTTGCTTTTAGCGTCTCCTGAATCCTGTGCAACCCCAGGAAAAACCCTGGGCCTGGCCTGCCTACCCAGTGAATCTCTGCCCTCTCTCCCTTTGACAGATTCACGCTCACTTCTTATTTGCATTCCTGGCACGTTCCTGGGCTCCCCTGAAGACGTGCAGATGCTTCCAGGACAGATCAGGAAGAACTCTCTGCTGCTTCTCATCGAAACAAGGAGCAACTGTGACCTGACAAGGCTTTTGGGGACAGACAGCCCCCGCCACCCTTTCTGCCTCCCAAATCTGTTGTTTGGGCTTTGGGCGATGAGGAAAAACAAATGTCCTCCTCAGTTTTACCAGACAGCAAGCTACGGTTGGATCACAAAGCAAAACCCTAAACACCCATGGAATCGAATCCTACCATTAATGACACTTCCTTCTTGAGGCTGTCAATGGAAACTTCAGAGGAATCTTCATGGTTTTGGTCAGAAAAAGTTTTTAACCCCAACTCTGATACCAACAATAAAAAAATGCAACCAAAGTTAGAGACCTTCATCTCTGAATGGATCAAATAAAATTTTCTAGTCCTCAGTGAACTCACTTGGTAGAATATTCAAATTGAAATCTAAGCAGCAGGGATAATCAATATACGAGGGCCATGGGTGCTTCTACTGATCAGGAGTCCAGGACTCCGTCTATATTCTTCAGTATATCTCCTCCTCACCCACCCCCCTAATAACAGAGATCAGTTACATGTTTATGCCACAAAATACAAACACAAACACACACTAAACATTAAAAACCAACAAATGTAATTCAAAAGCTTGCCAACTGGTCCCACAAAGGGGTAGGCCCTACCATTCCCATGTGTTGCACATTTTTGTGGGCATGAAGTCTATGGATATAATAAGAAAGCAAAACTGAAACGCCCACCGTAACATTTAAATATATTTATCTCATCATCTTCTCAGTCCTTGTTAGGTGCCTGACCAAAAGGGCACCGTATTTTCTTGAGTGCCTCTGGGTCAGCCTTTCCCACATAACTCTGGATGTCCTGAATCAAGCAGGGTGTGTGTCTGTGTGTGTGTCTGTGTGAGAAAATCAGTGAACACATGTAGGACAATATTCAAAGTAAAATTTAAGAAGTGGGTGGGGGGGCTAGTCAATATATAAGGGCCAGTTTCTCTTCTACTTCTATGAAACCAAATGCCTCCTTCACCTGTTGATTCTTCCTTGCACATGCCCAACTATCACACTTAAAAGAGTCAAACACATAGTTGAGAATCCCTCAGTTGCTGCATAATGTGTAGCTCAGCTTTCAGTCCAAGAGCCTAAGGCACCTAAATATTGATCTAATCTCTCAGGAAGAGGCCTGAGAGTGTAAACCAAGGTCTGGTCAATATGGCAAACTGACCAGGGGATGGGGAGGACAGTGGCTGCAACTCTGCGTGTATGTATATGTAAAGTTTCTGATTTAAAATCATACTGGAGGTCCTGTTCTTAAAAGCACTCTGCATGCTATATTGTCCCACTAAAGTGAAAAAGTGAACTCCCAGCACTGCAGATATTTGATTCCAAAATGAAACAAGTAGGAATTGGAGAAACGCAGATCCGTCCTCCCTCGCTACTGAACTAGATTTGAGCTAAACTATTTTTCCAGTCCTGCAGGTCAGGGCAGCGGGCCATCTTGTAATGCTCCATTTCCGGACACTCTTTCCCAAGATGAAGAAAGCACAGGAAAAGGAAAGGCAAAGTGGCAGTTTCTAGCCTTGATGGATTGTCTTCTCATTGACAGCCCTTCAGTTATCTGAAGGGGGAAATGATATCCTCTGCAGTCGGCTTCTCTTCTCCATGCTAAGCATACCCAGACCTTCCAAGCTTTCCCTACCAGACCTGCTGCTCTTCATATTCCTGATCAGATTTGCTGCCTTCCTCCGAACCAATTCCAGTTTTTAACTCTTTTCTTGACTACCAATTCTCACTGCATATTTCTACCCTCCCCTACTACCCTGTTTCAAACTATTTTTTCCTCCCAGCTGAGCTCTGAGACCAGAAAGAAATCTAGTTGTAGGGTGAGCGGTACTTGCAGATTGTTCAGGGGCACATGAAGGGTTAAACCAAAGGTTGGAGGAGGAAGATCTCTTTCAGCCTGTGGGACAAATGCAAATTTAGAGAAGTATTTGGGGGGCGGGTGGGTTGTGGTGGGCAGCACTTATCTAGAGTGGTGGGTGAGGTCAACAGCAAAGGTTACTACCATCAGTAACTAAGCTTTTAGAGAGACATTACAGCCTTTTAAAATGAGAAGTTTTCAAAGAGGTACCTGTGTCCTCTGTTTCAGCATAAAACTGCAAAAAAGGGGGGGGGGCAGGGAGAAGGAATCCAACAGAAGCTTTGAGACTAACGGCTGTATTTTAGCATGAGCTTTTGTGGTTATTGATCCACTTCTTCAGGTGCACTGAGGGAATTGCAAGTGCTGCCCCAGATACATTCTGATAATTCTTAATATACCTGGGGTTTTGCTTTCAACTCCATTAGTACCTCAGAAGAAGTGGACTGATGCCCACCAAAGCTCATGCTAAAATGAAGTAGTTAGTCTCAAAGGTGTGGCTAGATTCTCTCTCTTTCCCTTACATACTTTTTTCAGTTTTAAAATTGGGCAAGGGGGGGGGGGAGGAGAAAACCCCCACAAAAACCTAGGAAAGAGGGACAGTTTGGGATTCATCGCCAGGGTGGGAAGTCCCTTTCTCTTGGGTTAAGTATTATCTTCCTCTCCTACAAATGCATCTATTGTATTCACTACACAACAGCAAACTTTGAGAACTGTCAGATTAACATCCCACCCACCCCATCCTGGGTTAAGACCTATACTCAAGTCGCCTGACAACATGGCCTGGGTTGGGCAAATCGACATTGTGCAGAGCACAAGATAAAAGAGCAAAACCAGGGTAAAAACACAACCACAATGTTGAATCAAAATGGCTAAAAATTCAATGCTCAAAAGCACCTCCTCTGCCATTGTGGCACCCTGTGGCTTTCCTCCCAGGGCTATGTATGTCCAATTTTTTGACTGAAAATGTTTAAATTCAATTTTTGACTGCCCATGTCCCCCCTGAAATTCAAAGCAAGGCCATTTCCTTCAGCGCAGTGTGCCAAAGGTTCTGACACCACACATTCCTGCTCCAAACTATCCTCTCCATGAACCAAGAGCAAATTCTACATTGTCTGAGGGAAAGACACTGATGTATGCACATTCCAGTGGCCTGCCTCATCTACCTATGGCAGGCTGCTCTCAGTCAAAAAATAATTCTCACTGTAGTCTGACCACTGCAGACTTTGAGAGGCTTTGGGGGGTCTGCAGAGGTCTTGGGGGGCTGCATGTGCGGCCTACACAGCTGCACTGAAAACAACATCTGTAACTTTCTTTTTGTTGTTGTTATTGTATTTATTTGTGTGTATGTGCCTTCAAATTGGTTCCGACTTATGGTGACCCTATTATGTTTGGGTTTTTTAGCAAGATTTTTTCAGAGAAGGTTTGCCATTGTCTTCCCCTTAGGCTGAGAGCATGTCACTTGGTTTCGTGGTCAAGTAGGTTTCATGGTCAAGCTGGGAACTGAAACCTGGTCCCAGAGTCATAGTCCAAAACTCTAACCACTGCACCATGCTGGCTCTCATATTTATTCATATACCTCCTTTCCCCCCCCCCCCCCCGTATGAGACCCAAGGTGACTTGAAACAGTTAAAAGAGACACAGCTAAAAAGTATGAAAAGTTTACAAAAGTAAAAAAAAATAGATTTAAACTATCCATAAAATTAAAGCCAGTTAAAAAGCATAACTATTAAAAATGACAAATAAACAAAACACAGACAGTCCAGCACAATTCTGCAAGGCCAAATCCCCTGGAGTGGTCAGCCTTCAACAAGACTTCAATGAGATTGTGAAATATGCTTGTGAAATATTCATTGCATAAAAGAAGTCTTACAGCAACGGCCAAAAACATCCAAGAAAACTTTCTGAATGGTGGGTTTGCACTAACCTTTTTGGGGAGGGCAGGAATGCAACTGCATGTTAATATATCTGAACAGTTGCAGCTTTCAGCTCGTCCTCAAGTTATAGAATTGTAAAAAGGTTATCAAAATTAAGATGACTTTTGTCATTTTAAACACAAGAAAAACTAAACTTGTTAAATGCTTGTGGGCCACTGAAATGGTCTGCTGCTGACTCATTCAAGGTAGACCCCCAAATTTTGATGCACAGCACGAAAAGTCCTTTTTTTATTACCAAGTTTTGATTACCAAAAACCAAATTTTGATTCATAGCATGAAAAACGTAGGTTTCTTCTATGAGAGGCTCACCTGGTCCCCTCCCTATTCTCTTTCTATCGGCAGGCAAAGACCATTTCATTTAGACAGGTCTTTGGCTCTTCACATACTGTGAAAGAAGGGCCTTTTAAAGGGATGGGTTAGTAGACTTTGGTCCTTTTTGTTACACTCTATAAAGTGTTTTAAAAACTGTTTCAGTTTAGTGCTTTGAACTGAGTTGTTTATTTAATTAAAAAAAATCCAAAACTTTTGTATCAACTCCATAATATGAATGAAATTTGAGCTATTGAAGATTTTCAGTATTTTCTGAGAAATTGAGAGATACCAGAGCCAGAAATCTGATTTTGCCAGGAGGTCCTGTCCTCTTTCACCTTGGGCGCCATCCATGTCTTCATCAACTGAACTACTTTGGTAATAACAATAAGCTCTTGAGTTTGGCTTTCATTCTGGATTAGCTAGCCCAGTTTTAGGGCTCATCCTCAAAGCAAACATAGGCATGCCATAAATTTAAGGAAGGAACGGGCTTTGAATAAAGACTGGAGGGTGCACGTTTGCCAATTCCTCCTTCTTCTGTCTAGCACTGGAACCTGACTTTTAGATTTTCCTTCCTCCTGGATAAACAACTGGAAACTTTAAGATCTGGGTGCTATATCATAGTGAGGGCTTTGAAAAATAAAATAAAATAAAAGGGCAAGTTAGGGTAGGTATACTTTCAGGCTACTTTAGTTACGTCATTATTCCGCCTTCTAGCCATAGGCACCCAATCCTGTTCTATTCATTACAAGAGCCACAGAATAAACAAGCTCTTACTTCTTACTGCAGACAAGCAAACATACTTCTTTGTTGCTGCCAGGACAGAGAACAGAACTGAAAATGAGAAGCAGAGCTGAGGAAAGTCTGAAGGGTGGAGTCTAACCCGCAAGACAAAGTTCTGCTTTAATTCCTTAAGTTTCACATTACTATACAGGAAGGGATGAGCCTTTTTTTAAAGGGCCACTTAGGACGACTGGGAGCAGGACAAATCCGTCCTCAAGTCCACATGTTCTCTAAGAACTTCAGCAATCTAAGAACTAACAACAATCACTTGCCAGGCAGCTATAATTAGGTAAATGTGGTAGCAAAGAGATTCCTGCCCTCAGGCTGATAGTCTGAAATTTCTACCACTGTCATTCCTTCAACTGGCAGCTCTTGCCTACTCCCTCCCCGATTCTGACTGGGCTCTGGCATGTCTCCTTGCATCCCTGACTTTGCAACAGAAAGTAGTTTGTCTGTGACCCCCTTTCACAGGTGAGGTGTCCCCTCCATAGGACTCCAGCATGCTGCTACCATGGCATAAGTTAAAGTAGCAAGTGGGAGAGGCTGGGAGAATAGTTCCCCTTCCCATTTTTTAAAAAAAGTCTCACTCTGAACAGAATGGATCTCATCTGATTTTGGAAGTGAAGCAGGGTCAGGCCTGGTTGGTGCTTGGGTGGGGGACCAACAGAAGGGAACCAATCACAGGGATAACCAGGGAGGGTTAGGCTAGAATCCTGCCAAAAATGCTGGGGAGCTGCTGCCGCCTGTTAAGAGTTGGCAATACTAGACTAGATACACTCCCAAGCTCAGTGTAAAGAAAGCTTCATATGTTCAGACTAAAGAAGTTTCCTTTGTTCTCGAATGGCACTGCTGTGGCTCCTTCAGTTCTGCAACGCTTCTTGTTGGGACAGTTCCTTCATCTCCTAACTTCAGATACCCGACATGCCCCAGAATTAGGGACCTTCAAGCAAGCTCAGAGTCCAGAGCCAGAGCGGAGTGAGAGGGAAGGAGACCAAAACAGGAAGCCCACTTACCATGGTCGTTCTCTGGGTGATGGCCACCTCCGTACTCTCTCCAGAGCTGCTCAAGATCCACCTGGGAGGGAAGGAAAAGACAGCCTGTGGGTAGGGTCCAAAGCGGGCAAGGGGCCAAAGCTGGCAGTGGCAGGGCTACCCCATGCTCTCTCATGTAAACACACACACGGGCATTCATTTGTGTACACACACAGAGAGAGATGGGGAAAAGCCTTATATTGAAGCTAACATGAGACTTCTTCCAAGTTTAATTTAAGTGGCGGGGGAATGAGTGGGAGGGATCTCAACCTTTCCTCAGCTAAGACCCTCCCTGCTCCCCAAAATCTAGTTTCAATGGAGATTTTCTTCCAAACATAACTACAGTGTAGAGCAGGGGTAGGCAACCTTTCCCATTTAAGGGCCGAGGGACTTCAGCTCCCAGAATCCCAGGAGCTATTGGCCAACATGGGACTATTGGCCAACATGGCTGAGGCTTCTGGGAGCTGAAGTCCCTCGGCCCTTAAAGGGGAAAGGTTGCCTACCCCTGGTGTAGAGGGAGGAGTACTGGGGGAGAAGGGGAGGTTGTCATATTTCCTTCCTCACCATTCCCAGTGCTCTTCTTCCCAAGAAATATATTTTTAGACACCTCCACTACCACCCAAGGAGGCTTAAGGAACAACAACCAATTGTCCCATGGAGGAGGAGGACAGAAGTTCCTCTCCCCCCCCCCCCTTGTCTCTGAGTGCCCTTCAACTACCACTCAGTGACATAAAAGGCTTGGGTCCAGGCTATTTAAAGGTACCTTATCTCCATTTATGAGCCCACTGCAGATCTAAGATCTTTTGGAAAGGCCCTTTCCTTTGTCCTACAGTACCATGTTCTCAGGCTTGTTTAATGGGAGCAAGGGAGACAGGGCCTTCTTTGTAGCTGCTCCCAGACTTTGGAACTCCCTTCCTAAAAAGGCCAGGATGGCTATCTGTCCTTGCTGTCCTTACTCAGACAACTTAAAACTTTTTTTGTTTTTGTTTTTGTTTTGCTGTCAGGCTTACAGAAACACACTGGGATGAGCTTTTAATGCTGTGTGGTGCTGTTTTTAAAGTTTGTACATAGTCTTTTAATGAATATGTTTTTAACTTTATAATGTGTCTAATTGCTTTTAAAAACACTCCTATATTTAAACTTTCATTTGCGTTTTTCTATAGTTTTAAATCTGTATTGTTTTTAAATATGTTGTTGCCCACCTTGAGTCTCATTACTGAGAGAAAAGTTGGGTACAAATGTATAAAATCATATCAACAATAACAACAGGCACGATTGCAAAACCTGATGTTGAGGATAGCCAAGAAGAGTTGGCTTCCATCCTAGTGCCTTGCTGAGGTGGCAACTCTAAGGACATATACAGTCACCTCCTGTCTCAAACCTGGCCTCCTCATCTTAGATGTGAGTCAGGCGCTCCTTGCAGCCTAGGAAAGAGCACAGTCTGTGTGTCTCTCACAGATGGACGGACACTGACTGCATTCCAGTGTGATTCAGAGTCAAGCTCCCCTCTTCCAAGACACCTCTTCCAAATCCCAAAGTGACCTCATCCCTCCTCTCCTTCTCAGGTGGACTCAGGTGAGTACCTGAGCGGAGCACCCATTTCACAGGCAAGGCCATCCAAAGTGCTAAGAGTAAGGAGCATTCCTAGCTCCCTGCATCTATAGGGTGGGTTGTTTTAGTACTTACTTCATACTTGAGTGTTTGGGTAAGAATCTGTGTTAGGTCCAAAGGCTAACTCTCTGTCCCATTACTCTCGGAAGGGTGAGACTTTCCAAGACTTTCCAAGAAACAATAACAAAAAAGGGAAGCGTCTGGGAATCTACTTCTGGTTTTGAAAACCAGGGGCTTTTGAAAACACAAGCTATTCAAAAGGTCAATTGTTGTTCCTGAAGGCTTCAAGGAAAGGCTCTTCATCCCCTTCCCCCATACACACACTTCCTTTTAGGTCACAAAAGAGGAAATCAGGGTGTTTGCAATGGAAGATCATTGACTAGATCTGGGGCATGGGCGTCCTTTTTTATACATAATAAATACCCCAGTTGTGCATATTGTGTGAGTGTCTGGGTATGTGCCTTCAAACTACCTGTCAACCTATGGTGACCCCATCAATTTCATAGTGTTTTCTTAGGCCAAGAACCCTCAGAAGTGGTTTTGTTAGTTCCTTCCTCTGAAATACAACACAGGGATCCCTTGGCGGTCTCCAATCCAAGTATTATAACATCTGCAGAGCTGCATGATTCCCACACGTGGTATAAAGATAAAATGGCTCAACCTGTCCCAGCCTAGACTGTGTTTTGGAGGCAGGTGATGTAGCTTCCTCGCTGACGCTTAGCTACTCCAGCGCTAGTCAGAACCTGGGTGGTGATAGCCTGAGGCAACCCATTTTAAGTTCTTTTGTGGAAGAAAAGCAGAACATAAGCATAGTATGCACCATAAACAGAGTGCTCATTGTAAAGTATTAAGCAAAGTTGGTTCACTATTAGCTTCTTGCCTGTGAAGAAGGGTGTGGGTGTGATAAATCCGAAGACTTCATAAAGCTGTCTGGGACAGATTTTGAACAATATGTAGAGTTTTACTAGGTAAGGGTAAAAGCAGCAGTGAGAAGTGATTCAAAACACCATGGGAAGTTGGCCCCTTGTGCTCTCTTTCCACTGGCACTTACCTGGTCTTTGAATACTGTAGAAGGCCCTTTCAGTGGAATATATTGTACTTTTATCATCCTTATGTTCAAACTGCCTTTTAAAATCAATGTTTTTAATGTAGGTCTTTAATTATTTCTGTTGCTTTAACTACATTTGGTTTTAACTTGTATTGTAAGCCTACTTGGGTCATGTACTGAACGAAGGTTGGGATATAAATTAAATCCATCCATCCATACCTTTGGAATCAGTCCTTCTCTGTTTGCAGGTGCCGGAGTGTACTGGAAACTGACATTTTCCTATGAGGAAGAGAACAGAAAAAGACAAGTGAACCAAAGTCAGCAGAGGAAGACGACAGAGAATAACATCATTTTTATTCCAGCCCTGCTCAGCAAGTGATGGCATTGTGATCTCATGGCAGCGCCACTTACACTTGAGAGATTTATTATCTGCATTGGCACCATGAGGATGGAGAAGGAGATCTGGAGAAACCCAGGCTTTCATTTTCAGGTTGCAGCCGTGTGTCTGCAGTAAACAATGCAATAAAGCTGGAGCTGGGAATGAATGGGACCCTGTTCTAGTCCATTCTCCTGTAGCTTTGTGTGCATGCCTACAAAAGACAAGGTTAAGAGCAGCTGCCTCCAGTATCCCTTACTGAGTATGCATGAATCGCAAAACAGAGAGAAAAGGCAGATAAGTCTGCCCTACTAGATTTCCCCAAGCATATTCAAAGATCCTGGATCTATATGTTTAGCCATCAAGATGGAAACTGCAAGAAACCTGGAGGCTGCTAAAACAAAAAGTCATCCCTGGATGGATTCAATAAGCAAGTGGTCTCTAGAACTTTCAAAATGGTTTTGTTTTCTTATGCAAGGCCTCCCTGACCTGGATATTTTGTCTCAGAGGTGCATGAAAAGTTTGCTAATACTTGTTGAACTGCTCATTTTATTTATTTATTTATTTATTTATTTATTTTGGTGGAGTAAGAGCCAGCATGGCATAGTGGTTTGAGCATTGGACTACAACTCTGGAGAGCAGGGTTCGAATCCCTGCTCAGTCATGAAAACCTACTGGGTTACTATAGGCAAGATGCACTCTCTTAGTCTCGGATGTAATCCCCCTCTGAATAAATCTTGCCAATAAAATACAATCACAGGATTGCCTTATGGTCGCCATAAATCAGAAAAGATGTGAAGGCACACAACAAAAGCAACTTATCCCTAATTTTTTCTTGTTTTTCCTGGCTCTAGAACCGAATTTTCTGTTAAATGTGATGCCTAGGAACCCACTGACTTTGTTCACTGAGGTATACCAATAAAATCAAATACCTGTAGCAAGATCTTCTCTCAGGGGAAAGCTGAAAAAGGATAACTCTCTCACATGTTACACAATTCCAGACCTGTCCAAATGCATCTGAGGAAGTAGACTTAAGTCTACAAAAGCTCACGCTGCCAACTTTCTTTCAGTGAGTCTCAAAGCTGCTACAAGATCTTTCTACATACTGATTCTACAGACTAACATGGCTATACCTTTGAATCCCAGAGCTGACTACTCAGGAACAAGTCCTACCAAGTTCAATGGTGCTTAGCATCCAGTACATTGGTTTAGGATTGCAATGTGAATCCTGCTAGTACCCTACGCTGGCAAATATATTTTTTTCCTAGGGTTAACGCAGAAAATTTCTGCCAAGTCTAAGCAGCCAATTTCTTCCCCACTTCACGTCCTTCAGGTTTCCCCTTATGCTACAACCCATCTAGGAAGGTGTTGTTACACCAATGTAGTATATCAACAAGATTCTAGCTTGGATCCTTTGGGTGGAAACCTGGGGCATGAACTTTTTAAATAAACAGGCAAGAGTGTTGATATCTTATGTCTATTCATTTACTGTAAATGTTTATATACTGGCCCAACCAGCAATGCCCTCAGGGTGGTTTAACAAATATAGAAAATGATCAATAAAAATCATACATTTTACAATAGAAACAGATAAATCAGCTCAAATGGCACCAGAATCACCACCATCTACTTCTTAATTCATTATATACCATCATACCCCTATAGTATTGGGGCTCTTACAATATTCAAATTGCAAGAACCATTTATAAATAAATATTTAACCAGAAATAAAACATTTAACCATAAAAGCAGAGTCAAAAATACGCACCACAAACAGAATGCCTTCTGGAAGACAAAAGCCTCTTTTTTTATATACAAATCTAGAGACCAGGGCTCAAATCCTTACTGAGTGACTTTGGGCAAATCACACTCTCTCAGCCTCAGAGGATGTCATTCTGACAGACTTAAACAAAGGTGTCTGAAAACAAAAAAGTCTCCCTTATCCAGAACTCTGAAATACTTCAAAAACAATTTTTTTTTTACATGGGTGGCTGAGACAGTGACAGCTTTGCTTTCTGATGGGTCAATGTACACAAACTTTGTTTCATGCACAAAATTATTAAAAGTATTGTGTACAAAATTACCTTCAAGGCTATGTGCATAAAGTATATACAAAACATAAATGAATTTCATGTTTAGACTTGGTCCCATCTCCAAGATATCTCATGATGTATATGCAAATATTCAAAACTCCGAAAAACTCCGAAATCCAAAACATATCTGGTTTCAAGCATTTTGGATAAGGGAGGCTCAACCTGTAGCTGCAAAGACTGCAGGAACCAACCATCGTCTTAGAGATGATGCAGTCCTTCACCTGTAACAGAAAAGGGAATGCCTCTTCTAAAACGAGAGACACACACCTCTTTAAAGCAAATTGCGATCTCTTCTCTGCAACACAAATGCAACTAGTTCATCAACCAAGGCTCACGTAGTTCCACAATGATACGAGTTCCACCTACCTGAGAGTAAGCCCCAGTGAACTTAGTGGCGTTTACTTTTCAGTGAACATGTACAGGACTGCCCTGTTAGTCAGCTTGACAGCCCCAATACAAATAAAGAAAAAAGAGAGAAGAGGTAGCCATGTGATCAAGGAGTTAAAAAGCAAAAAGCAGAGTTGAGCAATTCCTTTAGAAGGCTCCTAAAATGCCACAAATGTGGGGCAGGCTTTGCCATTCTTCCCAAGTGCAGAGATACCGAGGCATCACCGCGAATGGCCTCGTTCCTGTATTCATTGGAGGCAAAGGGGAAGAGGGTTTCTACACTCCCTGTCAATTGGGGGTCGATTGTTGGAGTCCTTTCCCAACCAACTGCAGCAGGGAAAAAGAGCCCTTCTCTTGCTACCCTAACCTTCATTTAGGGCCTTTTTAGCTGTCCTAGCCAAAGCTGCCAAAGCAAATGCCTTGCAACTATGCAACAAAACCTCAAGACAGAGAGGTCTGTATATGGACTGGACCGAGCGGTTAAAACTTTCTGCAATTCACCATCCAGGAACTGCCACAAAGGACCATCTCCTTCAAAGAGAAGCATTTCTTAAACACTCAGGACTTATCAGGAACATAATTTACAACAGAGGCTTCTTCCACATACCCCAATTACAACATTCAGGAGACTCCTGTCGATACAAGATACACTTAATATTCTGGAATCACCCTTTAAAGCTTTGGTTTCCACAAGCATGGAGTAAACCTGCCCTTACCTTTGCTATAGTTAACCAAAAAGTGTCCGGGGGCGGGGGGGGGGGGGAGAGGAAGAGAGAGCCAAAATTAGAAGCTGCTGAACTGAAACTTAACAAGATCTCTGATCCCGTTTCTCACGGTCTGAATAGAAGTGTGGGTGGCCCCAGTGCTGCAGGAAAGCTCTGCTCCTCATTTGGTTTTGTGACCATCATTACATGGTCACGCCTTGATGCTTGAGCAAATATGAAGGCCAAGCCCTCTTGTGGGGCAGGTTTTGACCGGGTGGGTCTGCTTTTTTGTACAACCCCATTGTCCCAAGATGTCATCTTAACCTTTTCCCCATAGGTACCCCAATACTGCTGCTGCCCAGTACGACAGGGGAGGCCCTCTCAGCCGCAGTGGTCTTGCCAAGCAATCCCACCAGCGCCACCAGATAAAGATGCTCTGCAAAGTAAGAGGCAGTAGGGAAAGAGGAAGACCAAATTAGCAATGGATAGACTCCATCAAGGACGCCACAATGGCAGCCCTGAGTTTGCATGACCTGAGCAAGGGTGCTGATAACAGGGTGACCCTGATGTCTCTCATTCATAGAAATGCCTGCACTGAGATCCTTCCAGAGACCACCTTAACTACAACACAAACAACATCTGAGACAAATTGTAGGAGGGAGGCAATCTGCATCTCAAGAGGAGCATCTCTTTTTATCTTGCTAATAAAACATACACACACACACTTCCTGGAGTTCTCACATGGTCAGAAGGAGGAGAGGCCTGCCTACATGAATTTCCTCCCAGGACCATCTGAACTGAGAACAGCCACATCTTGACAAATGCAGATTTGGGACTACTGTCATTTTTCCCTCTCTCTCCTATATGGTTTTTAACACCTTTGCCTGAGGAAGAAGCCAGTGGAGCTTCAAACGCTTGCAACATATATTTTTGTGCCTTTCGCTTGGCCCCATAAAGGTACCCCTATCATGGGATTTTTACAACCTACTTAAAATGTTAATTGTTTTACTGGACATACCTGCTGGAAGAATGCACTTGTTGGGGGATGTAGAGAAAGAATGGACCGGGAAATCTGGAAAGTCTGAGGGCTGCAAGAACAGTCTTGGTGGCCCACACTGCTGTTTTAGCTTTTCCTCCTACAAAAGCTATCCCAACCCCAGATCATTCGGTCTGCCCCATTTCCAGGTCTCTTCCAGAGTCCATGATCCCCTTTTTGAGAGGCGGGTGGCTAGAAGCTGTTGAAAAATGTCAACCTGGAGGCTCCTCCTATATCTTTAAAATCCAGCACTCAGTTGGGAGTGTAGGCAGCACTGGTGCACTCATCTTCCTTATCTCCCCTTTTCCCATTCTAATGCTCTTCTTTTCTTCTCCTTCTTGCTATATAGAGCAAGAAGGATTCACTGTGTGCCATGCAATGGAAATTGGGGGAGGATAAATAGGACAGGGAAGGCAGAGAGGAGAAGCCAGGACTGCTCTGCCTCCTAAGTCAGTTGCAGATTAAAGGGTATAGAAAGTATCTCCAGATCTCAATAGCCTAAATTTGTGTATCTGATGGAACCAACTTTGGCTAACTGGCTTACAAAAAGACCACAACGCCTTCGGCTGTGTAGCTTCTCCCGCACAACAGCCTTTATTATCTTTGCTAATGAAGATATAATGATGCTCCCACAATGCATCCAGGTGGCTACGGGTGACAAAACAAGATGGGCTAGTAACTTGTGCGTTGTTACTAGCTGCAAGGCAATTCAATGGAGATTATACAACCACACACAGAAAGACTAGCTATGTGCTGTTAAAAGAGAAGAAGAAAGAATCCCATCTAACTGTTGGCGCTGGGGATTCAAAAGGAAAGCCAGGACAGTGTTATATTCTTTCTCTATAATGTTTCATCAGTTGTGCTGCTTGTGTTCTCATGATTGATAGATTTAACATGTTACAGCCTAGTCCCATACATATGGATAGGAGGTAGCTTTTCTTTCTCTTCCATAATGCAACAGGGCCACCCACTGAAGTTGAACGGCAGAAGGTTCAGGATAGAGAAAAAGGAAGGATTTTCTTCACATGCAGCAGTCAAGCTGTGAAACTTAGTGTCACAAGGTATTGTTATTGCTGCCATATTGGGTGGCTTTGAAAGGAGGTTGGATAAATCCATGGAGAATGGTCCGTCAATGGCATCCGATAGGGCCTGCTCCGTGGCTGTCCCCAAGCACAGAAATCCCTCTTCTACGGAGGTCAGAATAGCTCCTTCCTTACCCTCCTTCCCTCGGCAAATAAAGACTTTTTTCTTCAGGCAGTTCTTTCCTTTTTCTCTATCCTGAATGGAAGGTTTTCAAAAGAAAGGCTTTAAAGTGCATGCTGTATTGTTTAATTATACTGTTTTTAACTACTTTTAAAAAACTTTTTAATTGTACTTTTAAAATTCTTTTTTAGTGCTATTAAATTTAATTCCAATTCAGTGCTGATCTCTTGTATCTTTTAAACTGTGTTGTGTTTAATTGGAAAGCTACCCTGGGTCCTGGTTTTGGGGGAAAGCCATAGTATGAAAAAAGAGGATGTAATGGTGGCAACAACAGCCACGACAACACCAGCACGGTCATTAATCTGGATGGCTATCTACCACCTCCAGGACCAGGAATATTCCTCCCTGTATCAGTTGCCAGGGAGTGTGAGCTAGAAAGTGCAACTGCAGCTGACCAGTCCTTTATGACCAGAATGTGAAGACTACCTGCTTTACCTTGGTCTGATCCAGTATGGCTCTCCTTAGGACTATTCTAAGTCCCAATTTGCTCAGTGGATCTTCTTCCCAGGTAACTGGCTTCAGAATCACAGCCTCTGCTGCAAACTGCTTTGGCCAATTCCCGTAAGCCAGGAAAGTGATGGACAGACATTTTTTATCAAAGCAAAACAGAATTCAGAAGATAAGTGGTAACTGAGAGGTGGCACGGACTTCAAACTTTGCAACGTTTAAAAGAACGTCAAGAACGCCATCCACCTGAAATCTGGACTCATCGACAAACAGCGCAGCCTTGCCCATATCTGGACAAGGCAAGGACTGACGGCGGCAATAAATAGCAAGGCCGGGATAAGGAAGAGTCAGGTGGTAGCAGAGGGTCAGGTAAGGTGGGATTAGGATCAGGGAGGGAAAGGGTTTGCTGAGCAACTGGGGCAAAGCTTTAGAATGTGGAATGAATTCCAGAGGGACAGGCTTGACTCACAATTAAAACATAAACACACACAACTAAGAGATCTATTCTTGCAGGGACTTCCACCGATTATGGTCCACTTCAAGCGATTCATCTGGACCGGATGGGAAACAGGAGTGACGGGGCGCTGGACCAAAGAACCCACTCAGGATATCCCAGCCTTCCAGTTCTATGACTTCCACAATAAAGACAAGACAATGAGGAGTCCTGTGGCACCTGTAAGATCAACGCATGTGTAACAACATGACAGGTTTTGGGGGCAATGAGGTGTAACAAATGTGTGAAGAAGCCAAAGGGCCTTTTGCTGCCGCTGACAAACACAGTATAGGTATCCACACAGCACAATTGACACTTTATGACACCACTTTGACATGTCTCTGCTATGGAATCCTAGTGCTGTAGTTCAGAGCCCAAAAAGTGGATTACAGTTCTCTAGGAAAAAAATTCTAAATATTTCCACAAAATACAAGTTGCAAGATTCCACAGAAAGGTGTCAGATGATGTGGTATCAAACTACTATAACTGTGCAGTGTGGATTTATCACCAGATACCTTTTGGAAATCATAACAGGAAATATCCTTGGTGAGAAACCCCTCGTTCACAGCCAAGAAGCACAATCTGGGTTTAGACTAAGGATGGAAAGATGATTTGAAAATACTTGAGAAAAAAAAAAACGGTCAAAAATATATTTCTCAGGTGTCAAGAAACCCTGTCAATAAGAATTCTGGACAGACAAGAATCTTTGCAGTTTAGGACTTATTTTGTGTACAATTCAGACATGGCTGACTGGCAAAGAAATAGCACTTTCTGCACCGTACGCAGTACGTTCCGTACAAAATATAATGTTTCTGTACAGAAATATTATTTTCTGTGCAGGAAATTCTGTTGCCAGTGCAGAAAATGCTCTTTTCTGTACAAAGGAGTGTGAACTTTGTGCAGGCTAAGTCCCTAACTACCACATTTTCTGTGCAAGAAGCAGCACTCTCTTCAAAGAAATATTATTTTCTTGCAAGCCGACAACATCAGGAGAGCTGCATTTTGCCCACCCCTAGTTTAAGAGAAAAGATTCCAGGTAGGACATTTTAACCAGTTCTCTTCTTAGTCGCCAAGCACAGGGTTGGATTCCACCCTACAAACGTCATGGAGTCAGTCCCCAAATGCGCATAATCACTGCTGCCACAACGGAAATGAAAGCCACTCATATAACAGAAAGGGATTTCCCCCAACATAACCCCTGAGTAACCAATCATCCAAATCTACCTCTGGGTGGGTGGCCACCCAGCACTGATGTTCAAAACAAGGTACCCAATGTTCACCTTTGGAAGGATTCAGCCTTGGCCTTCTCCATTTGTTCTTCCAGCTCAGTCCTGGAGCGTATTTCATAGCAGAGCGAAAGCTGAACGACTGACCTCATAGTGAGTACAATGCATTTCGCCCACACACCAACAGTTGTGATGGAGGAAGTGAGGGCCGTGGCAATGCTTTCAGGTCCTCTTATAAACCCAGCGCTCACTGTCCTGGAGGGCCTTTATGGAGCCAAGGTTCACTTGAACCAGGGACCCAGGGGAAGAGGAGAGCATTGTTCAGGAGAAGAGCAAAAACTGTGCATAGGAAAAGGTCCCAGTTCCATCCTCTCCACTTAAAACATCCAGGAAAGATGTTTTGCAAAAGACACAGTCCCTCTGTCTGAAATCCTGGACATGCCCTGACAGTCCAGGTAGAAAATACCAGTTCAGATACATAAATATAGGTACATCTCAGTTAACAAAACAGATGTGTCCCTGGGCATTCCTTCTGTAACAGAAAATTTGGTCTGAGAGGAAGAAATAATTTGGAAAGAATAGGGAGAGATTTCTATGACACAAATCAGGAAAGGAAGGGCCTTTGCAGACTGCCAGAAATAGTGCCAATTGAGGCCACTTTAACTGCCCTGACTCAGTGCTAGGGAATCATGGGAACTGTAGTTTATTGTGGCACCAGAGCTCTCTGATAGAGAAGGCTCAATGTCTCAGAAAAAAATACAATTCCCATGATTCCCTAGCACTGAGCCAGGGCAGTTAAAGTGGACTCAAGCTGCTCTATTTCTGGCAGTCTGCAAAGGCCCGAAGTTCAACATGCTCCACTAAAGATGTTATCCAAAACTAACAACACGTACAATGAAACAACCGGATCAGGTTAAGCCTTGCATTAGTGAACAAAAACATTTAGAACCTTCTAAGGCTCACTTGCTTTATTTATCCATTTAAAGTATTTATTCAATTTAAATTTAAATGATTCTCCCACCAAGGGACTCAAGGCAGCTGACGACATTTCAAACAGAAGCTATTCCATCACATCGTTTAAAAATCAGTCAAATGCCTGCCTAAGAGAGCAGGGGAAAAGCCAGTGAATTCGGCGCCTAGGCCTCAAACTGCTTGCCAGGCCACGCTGTATTCTTGAATATGCCTCAGAACTTAATTCTTCAAAACCAGATACCTGGGGAAAGGAACCCATTTTAAAAAGAGAGTACACACATGGGGAATGTCTTTTTCCAAAGGGGTCAACAGCCATATTGGTCTGTACCAAAATCAGGAAGTCGCCCTGAGTCCCCGACTGTCTGATTGAAGAAAACAGTCCTTCAGCACTTCAAATAAGAACATACACATTACATTACCAACTTTCATGGTCTATAACCCGTGTTTGATTTACTGTGCTACAGGGCTCTTTGGAGAAGAGTTGGTTAGGAGATGATATGATAGCTCTGTTTAAGTATTTGAAGGGGTGTCACATTGAGGATGGAGCAAGCTTGTTTTCTGCTGCTCCAGAGAATAGGAGACAATGGAGCCTCAATGGATTCAAACTCGAGGAAAAGAGGTTCCACCTCAACATTAGGAAGAACTTGGAAGTCAAACAACAACAAGCAAACAGATCCTTTTCTAAAACAATCCTGAGGTGTTTCCCTTTCCAACAAGAACAGGAAGGAAAAGAATACAAAAGTAATGAGCAGTGCAACAAGTAGTGGGATAAGTTACTTTTTAGGAGTAAAACAAAGTATCACTCACACAGTTTATTTATTGTAGCACCTTTGAGACTGACTGAAAGAAAGAAGTTGACAGCATGAGATTTCCTAGACTTCAGTCTACTTCCTCAGATGCATTTAGTTTAGTGGATGTTTCTCAGTCAAACAGTGTAATGAATCATAGAAACATAGAGTTGGAAGAGACCACAAGGGCTATCCAGTCCAACCCCCTGCCATGCAGGAACTCCCAATCAAAGAATCATGGGGAGGAATTGCTTCCCAAAAAGTGGCTTTGTGGTGCTCTCTTCCTCACATTAATCTTTTGAGGAAGGCGAGGAAGACATTGGCTGGATCAAAATCAGCCCCTGAGATTGGTAGCCAAAGCAGGGCCAGGAAGAACGAGAATAACATGAGAAGATATGATTCCCTCAAAAAGGCAATAATGCTAGGAAAGGTGGATGGAAGCAGAAAGAGAGGAAGGCAAGGCGTCTTGGAGACCTCTCATTCTCAGGGTTGCCATGACGTGGTGGGATATAAATAAATATTATTATTATTATTATTATTGATTTGAGGGCAGCTAACAACAAACACCATCCCTCCCATCAACCCCTGCCATACAATATGTATGGATGTGGGAGTGGGACAGTTAAGAAAGAAGATAGGAGGAAAATCAACTCCTTTGAGAGAATGTGGGGCTGGAGAAGAGTGCTGAGGATCCCACGGATGGCCAAACAGACAAAGAAAGGGGTCCTAGAGCAGATAAGGGATGTATGCCTCAAGGGGTTAAGCTGCTAACTCTGTGGATTGCAATAATAATAATAATAATAATAATAATAATAATAATAAAATTTATTTATATCCCGCCCCTCTGAGACCAATCGGGGCGGCTTACAGTGTTAAAATACAATATATCCAAACCCCATTCCCTCCCTCCCCTGAAAACAATATTAAATCAGATAAGAGTTAAACCAAACAAATTAAAACAACAACACAGAATATATGCAGCTACAGCCACGAGTATCTGCGACAGTAATATAGGAGTACAGCGGTATTATCTTTAAGCTCGGAGGACTCTGCAAGATCGGCAGGTTGGCACTTCGAAGCCCGGGTGCTGCTCCTGTCACTAGTCCCAACTTCTGCCAAGCTGGCAGTTGGAAAGCATGCAAATGCAAGTAGATCAATAGGTCCCACTTTGGTGGGAAGGTAAAGAGCGTTCTTTGCAATCATGCTGGCAATCACAGGATCACAGAGTAGTCCTCAAACAATGCTGGCTCTCTGGCTTAGCAATGGAGATAAGCACCGTCCCTTATGGTCGGACACAACTTGACAACTTTGTCAAGGGGGAATACCTTTACCTTTAGAGCAGATAAAGCCTGAACTCTGCCTGGAAGCCAAAATGATTAAATTGAAGCTGTCATACTTTGGACACTTCATGAGCAGGAAAGACTCATTGGAAAAAGCGCTAAGGCTAGGAAAGGTGGAAGGCCACATGCCAGACTATGCAAGAAATCACGAATTCGCAGGGACTAAGCAGAAAAGGAGAGGGCAGGGGTCTTGGAGATGTCTCATCCACAGAGGTCCCAGACAGACTGCAGAAATAATCCAGTACGAGACCGCTTTAACTGCCCCGGCTCAGTGCTAGGGAATCCTGGGAAGTGTAGTTTTGTGAGACATTGAGCCTTCTCTGTCAGAGAGCGCTGGGGCCACAATGAACTACAATTCCCAGGGTTCCCTAGCACTGAGCCAGGGCAGTTAAAGCGGTCTCAAACTGGATGATTCCTGCAGGGTGTTTTGGGCCTCTACCTAACAATAACCAATATCCCCCCCCCCCTTGCTCCCATACAAGATGGCGGGAGTCATGCTCTCCAAAACATTTCAGCCCTAAAAGTCTAAAACCAGGGTGGGCCAGATGTCCTCAAAATTGGAGGACGCCCCAGAAGAAAATGGAGGACGTGGGGTCCTAAGGAGACACACCATCACAGGCACCACCAAACAAGAGCTAAAAACACTCCTAGAATATATTAAACCCACGCTTCTTTGGGACGCTCCAAAAAGGGAGGAGGTTTTGGGAGCAGGAGGCTGAAACGCAGGGCCGAGGGTTCGCACGAGCATGTGCAGAGGGCGAGGGGGCGTGGCCATGCGAGGCTCCTCCCCTCCCCCTTAGATTGACAGGAGCCCAGCCCGAGGCGCCGAAGCCCCGCCCACCCCTGGAGAGGCTCGAGGCCTAGTCGGAAGGGCCTCAGCCGCGGCCTCCAGGGGAGCGGGAAGGGCCGGCCGCGAGGGAAGGGCCGCGAGGGGGTCTCCTCACCTGCGCCACTGCCGCCGCCACGCCGCCGCTCCTCCGCCTCCTCCGGACGGCGCTGCTCCCACCCCAGGCGCCGCGCGCAGCCCCCGCCCCCGCCTCAGCCAATCCCCGCCTTCCCTCCCCCGGCGACCAATCCGGGGGCGCCTCTCCCAGGCGCGCCTTACCTCCCATTGGCCCCCTCGGCGGTCACTCGTGGCCTCCCTTCTTTTCCCCGCCCCCTCGGCGCTCGCTTCTTCCCTTCCCTCTGTGAGGAGAGGGGAGAGGGAAGGGCGGGCCCGGCCGGCCAATGAGAAATCACAGCGCGTCCTTCACGCCGGCCAATCGCGAGGAGGGAAGGAGGGGAGCGCCGCCCACACGTCCCTTTTTGCGCTCAGCGCTGTCAAAATGAAAGGAGAGGGGAGGGGCAAGGAAAGCGGGCGGGGATTGGCTGAGCGGGGAGGCGCGTCTTGGGTGCCTCGGCGCTTCCGGAGCGATTCCGAGCCCCTCCCTTTTGTTGGCCGATCCCGAGGCCCCGCCCCCTCTCCGCCTCTGCTTTGGACCAATCAAAAGGCGAGGTTGGGGAGGCGGGGCACTGGTGAGCGCGGGCCAATCAGGAGTCGCGGAGAGGAGTGGGCGGGGCCAGCTGACTCTTTCTTCACCTTTGCCTTCTTCGGGTGGGCGGGGCTTCCCGTTTCCCTCATTTGCATATGGTAATTCAAGCAATTACTAATTAACGTGGCCCACATTCTAATTTTAGTAACTTAGTTCATGCTACAAATAGGAGCCTTAATATTAAATCACAAATTATTATTCGTTTTTAAATCAACATTCCATTTATCATCATCATCACATCATCAATAATAATAAATGATATATTGATAATAATAATAATAATAATTGAATGTTTATACTGATATTGATAATGATATTAATAAGTAGAATACTATTACTACTACTACTAATAATAATAAATGGCATATTGATAATTATGATAATAAATGGCATAATAATAATAATAAAAAATGGAATAGTGATATTAATAATAATAATAATAATAATAATAATAAATGGCCTAATAATAATAATAATAATAATAATAAATGGAATAGTGATATTGATAATAATAATAATAATAATAATAATAATAATAAATGGCCTAATAATAATAATAATAATAATAATAATAATAATTGGAATAGTGATGACGATAATAATAATAATAATAATAAATGGAATATTGATTATTATGGTAATAATAAAATAAATGGAATAGTGATATTGATAATAATAATAATAATAGGAATAATAATATTTTGAATATTGATAATGATGATAATAACAACAACAATGGAATGTTGTTGATGATGATGATGATTATAATAATAATAATAAACAGAATAGTGATGATTAAAATAATACTAATAATAAATGGAATAGTGATATTGATAATGATAATTTGTACGCCACCTCGATTGCCTAGCAGAAGGGCGGGTTATAAATAAAATTTAATAATAATAATAATAATAATGATAATAATGGAATAGTGATGATTATAATAATAATAATAAATGGAATAGTGATAATAATAATACTAATCATAATAAATGGAATAGTGATATTGATGATGATGATGATGATGATAATAATAATAATAATGGAATACTGATTATTATGGTAATAATAATAATAATAATAATAATAAATGGAATAATAATAGTAATAACTGGAATATTGATAATGATGATAATAATAATAATCAATAAATGGAATGTTGATAATGAAGATTATGATGATGATAATGATGATGATAATGATGATGATAATAATAATAATAATAATAATGGAATAGTGATGATGATGATGATGATGATAATAATAATAATAATGGAATACTGATTATTATGGTAATAATAATAATAATAATAATAATAATAAATGGAATAATAATAGGAATAATTGGAATATTGATAATGATAATAATAATAATAATCAATAAATGGAATGTTGATAATGAAGATGATGATGATAATAATAATAATAATAATAATAATAATGGAATAGTGATG
Source organism: Phrynosoma blainvillii (assembly GCA_026167975.1). NCBI lineage: Eukaryota > Metazoa > Chordata > Lepidosauria > Squamata > Phrynosomatidae > Phrynosoma > Phrynosoma blainvillii. The sequence continues at coordinate 16,237,007 of JANUYF010000014.1, forward strand.
ATGATGATGATGAATGGAATATTTCTGTAATTGCTCAAAGTGGAAGAGTTGCAATGGGATTTCATTTGAGGAATGGGAGAATAAACTGTGCATTGTGGCATAAGGAACCAAGGTTAAAAGCTGTTGGGGATCATGATAATGGAGACCATGACACTTTTTGTTGGCAGCCTGGCTTCCCTTTATTCATTTCTTGGTCACCGCAACCAGAAACCCCCTGACAGACGAGTCAAGGCCCGTGCTAACCAAGGGATGCCAACAAATACGGAAACCAAAAGTGTGTCCGGCCGGCCGGCCCACAGATTAGGATCGATCGATCGCTATAGATCCCCGTTCGCCAAGGAGGAGACCCCAGAGACTGTAGGAGCGAAGCATTACTTTCCCATAGAAGGAACACCGGCCCCAAACGCTGCAATGGAGAGAGGAATCCCAGAGGTCCAAATGGGGTTCAGGAAAGGAAGAGGCATTAGGGACCACATTGCAAACATAGGAAGAAGCGCAGCAGGGAATTCCAGGAGAAAACCAGACTATTGCAAAGCCTTTGACTGCATATGGATCATGAAAAACGATGGATGGCTCTTAAAGAGAACCACTTTTCACATCTGAGGAAAGGAAAGAAGAAAAGGAAATGGAATAATTATGTAACCCTGGCCCAAATCGCCACGTTTAATCCCACATTTGAACTTGGACAGTTGCTTTTCCGGTCACTCTTTTCCAGGGGTAGGCAACCTTTTTTCCCCTTTAAGGGCCAAGGAGGGACTTCAGCTCCCAGAAGCCCCAGCCATGTTGGCCTATAATAGTCCCATGTTGGCCAATAGCTCCTGGGATTCTGGGAGTTGAAGTCCCTCCTTGGCCCTTGAAGGGGAAAAAAGGTTGCCTACCCCTGGTGTAGATGCACCCTGGGATTCCCACGGCGCAGACAGTTCCGCAACATGGCGGCAGCTCAAGTCCACCCAGAGCTGCAAGGAATAAAACAGAAGTTATATTGTTTACATGGCATCAGTGGCCCGGGAAGAGGTAGAATTTCTTTGGCAGCGTGGTCCGGTCTTTGGACGGCATCTGGAGGGGGTTCGCTGCAAAGGCCTGCAGGACCTGCAACACGAAGGAGGAACAAGATTAGGGATGTGTCTACATGGACAAATCACCCCGGATCCCCCCTGGGCTCACTGTGTCCTGTTTACACAACCAAAATCCCAAATCGAGTGTGGACTATCTTCAAGATGTCTGCTACCAATCTGGGGCTTTCTCCCCCAACCAACATCTAACCAGGGGTAGGTCACCTTTCACCTTTAAGGGCCAAGGAGGGACTTCAGCTCCCAGAAGCCTCAGCCATGTTGGCCTATAATAGTCCCATGTTGGCCAATAGCTCCTGGGATTCTGGGACCTGAAGTCCCTCGGCCCTTAAAGGGGAAAAAAGGTTGCCTACCCCTGATCTAAACAACTCGCCTTTTGGTGAGGGTTTTCAGCTTCTGCGCGGGATTCATAAGGAACAGGTTTAGCCTCAATGGACAGATTTGGGATGCTCCGAAGTTAAGAGTGCAAAGGGTTTGTGGACATCCTTGTGCAACAAGAGCATCGCCAGTTCCTATTTTTCCAACCCCCAAAGAGACCATCCAAACCGTATCTCATCAGAGAGAGATCTGTGGGGCTCACTTTCCGGAAGACTTCCTCCAAGTCGCAGTTCCAGGCGTGTTCTTTGATTTGCTTTATCAGCTCGATAATGAAGAGGGAACCTTCCTCTCGGCTTCTCCAGGAAACGTTATCTAGGGAGGCAAGAGCGACCAGAACATATTCAAGCCATCATCACCATCATCATCATTATCATATTTATTTATATCCCACCTCTCTGGAAAATACAACCGAGGTGGCTTTAGACCCTAGACCAGTGATTCCCAAACTTTGCACCATCCACTTCTTTTTTGGACTGTAGCTCCCAGCAGCCTCAGCCATCTTGGCCAACGGTCTGGGATTCTGGGACCTGAAGTCCAAAACATCTGGAAGGCCAGAGTTCAGGAATCACTGCTTTAGACAGAAGGAGGATAAATAGGAGGAAGCAATGTGTGCAAGCAACGAATAAAGCTTAAAATGGAACTGCACATTTTCCAAAAATGAGACCTTCTCATCTCAGGGCAAAATTCAGCCCCTAAAATAAACAGAAGCAGCACAGGTTTCCTTGAAAAGGAAGGAACTGCTCATTTCTGGTGAGGATGAGGGCTCCCATGTCAGTGGATTGATAAAATCTACTCCAGGTTTTGGCTGGCTTTAAAGGAGCTAGCCACCATCAGTTTAAGAATCAGGGTGTCATAGTAGGTTGAATGTTGGACTAGGATTCTGGGAGTTGTAATGGGCCTTCAAGTTGTTCCAAACTTATAGTGACCCTAAGGCAGCCCTTTGATGTGGTTTTCTTGGTGGTTTGCCATTGCCATCTTCTGAGGCTGAGAGAGTGTGACTTGCCCAAAGTCACCCAGTCAAGTATTGGACTAGGAGTTTGGGAGACCTGGGTTCAAATCCCTGCTTAGCCATAGAAACCCCACTTTCCCAGCCTCAGAGGAAAGCAATGTCAAAAGCCCTCTGAAGAAATCTTTCTTAGAAAAATAGGTTTGCCTTGGAGTTGCTGTAAAAAAGTTGGAAAGGACTGGAAGGAATGCCAAAACAGAGCCAGCGTTGGAGCAAGTGCTTTGAGCATTGGAGAGTTTGATTCCCAGCTCAGCCACTGGGTGACCTTGGGCAAGTCGCACTCTCTCAGCCTCAGGGGAAGGCAAAGGCAAACCTCCTCTGGACAAATCTTGCCAAGAAAACCCCAGGATAGGGTCGCCATAAGCCGGGAACGACTTGAAGGCACACACCGCCTCCAACATGCAAAAATAAGAGTTCTCCAAAATCCTGAATGCATTTGGGAGGGCAGAAAATCCAGCACCTTGGAGAGCTCCTGTGTTAAAGTGGATCCATGTGTCTGTCTGACATGGAAGCCACCAGCCTTTCTTTGTCTTACTTTGGTATCAGGGGTCCATAGGGAATGTACATCAGGTATCTGTGATCCAGGCACACACACACACACACACACACACACACACACACCAACTTTCACTTGGCTTCTTGTCACTCTTTTTCTTCGCACAGTACATTTTACGGTAAAAATTGCTCTCTCTCTATAGTCTTTGACTCCACGCTAACCTACGTGAAGGTGATGCATTTGCAACACAACAGGAGAAATTGTGGTTGTTGTTATGGATGCGCAGATTTTTGTTCTTCCCAAGGGAAGGGACCATTGCTTTTGAGGGGGCCATTGCTTCCCTCTCTTGCAAGAGGACCACTGCTATGGGGAGAAAATGCTACCAACTAGAGCAGGGGTAGGCAACCTTTTTTCCCCTTTAAGGGCCGAGGGACTTCAGCTCCCAGAAGCCTCAGCCATGTTGGCCAATAGCTTCTGGGATTCTGGGAGCCGAAGTCCCTCGGCCCTTAAAGGGAAAAGGTTGCCTATCCCTGATACTAGAGCATCTGATCCCTAGCAAAACACATTAGGCTGTTATTATCTCTTATTTCTGCTACATCCCCAGAATAGTGCATGGAAATCATATCGGTGGAAATGGCAGCTCTCTTCCCTTCCAGAACCCGAAGCACCTGAAACTCCCATGCAATTTTGTTCCCATACAAATTGATTTTATTTTGGAAATCCGTACAACCGTTTCTCCATCCCAAAGTATTTCTTGGGAACCCCCGGCATTGCCAAGGACTTTTCATTCCTACTTCCCGGGCTGGTTTAAACTGAGCCAATATTTTCCAAAATGACCTGCGTCTCTACTTGCTGTTTGCGTTGTCCTAGAACTAGCTAAAATGGCTGCCGCTAAGTAAACCCAACAAGGGTTTCCAGGGCACCGATTCAACAGAGATCAAGGGAGGGAAAGAGGAATATTTGCACCCAAAATAACAGTAGTGAGAGGAGGAGGAGGAAAAGGAAGAACAAAAGGCAGTGGCAGTGGAAACAATTGTCTTTGTTTTAATTGACTTTTATTATCTTGCTCATTGTTTTACTTAGATTGTATGCCTCTGGCAGGTTTTATTCTGTTTTATCCTTGATTGTCTTTTGTACAGCGCTGAGTACACCAACAGCGCTCTAGAAATAAACTTTAATAATAATAATAATTAATAATAATAATGGAAGGAAAAAACTGGCATTGTTCAAGAAATTATTTGGATACAAAGCTGGGAATATGGAAGTAAAATTAAAACAATATAAAACTGGAAATTCCCAATAGTTCTGGAGACTTTATCCCCTTCTAGATCAGTTCTCTAACCCTATGCCTGTCTTCCATGGGGCTCTGTCCTTCCTTCCTTCCTTCCTTCCTTCCTTCCTTCCTTCCTTCCTTCTTTTGCTCCAAAAGATTCTTACCTGGAGTGGTGGAATAAAGGCAGATGAAGTCGGTCTCCACATGTACTTTCCGAACGGCATCCTGTTCATAACTTTCTGGGGACCACGACGGCACAGAAGTGAGGGAGAAATCTGGAGGCATCTCTGCATCACTCATATAGGCAACCCCTTTGTTCTCTGGAGAAACAAAATGGCAGGTCAGGAACTAACGGTAAAGTCTCTGATATGACCAGGGCTGCTGCAATCCTCATCCTTGTTTCATTGTTGGATCATTTTCAGGAGGATGCAGAGGTTGCTGTTATCATCAGCGGATGCAGGTCAACCCTGGGTTTTTCTGCCTCCCTTCTCCATTTGAATCTTTGCCAACATCCTTGCAAGAGAACCCAGATGCCCAAACAACAACTGGTCTTATTGGAAGTTTTAAGGACCGCTGTGCTTTTCACAATAGACAGCATGGTGTAGCAATCTGAATACTGAACTAGGACTCTGGGAGGCCAGGATCTGAATCCCTGGTTTCATCTACACTGAACTTATCGCAGGATTTTCTTGGCAAGATTTCTTCTGATGGAGTTTGCCATGGTCTTCCTCAAAAGCTGAGGGAGGATAACTTGCCCAATATCATTCAGTGGGCTTGCATGGCTAAGCAAGGATTTGAACCCTGGCCTCCCAGAGTCCTAGTCCAGCACTCAAACCAATAGACCATACTGGCTCTGATATGGCAGCCGTATTACAGGGTTTTCTTGGCAAGATTTATTCAGTGGACATTTGCTACTGCCATCCTTTGAGGCGGAGAAAGTATGATTTGCTCAAAGTGACCCAGGGAGTGACAGAGGTCTAATCTGCACTGCAGAAATAATACAGTTTGACGCCTCTTTAACTATCAGGGCTCAGTGCAATGGAAATCTAGGGTTTGTAGTTTTGTGGGATATTTCACCTTTCCTCTCAGAGAGCTCTGGTGCCACACGGAACTACAAATCCCAGGATTCCATAGGATGGAGCCATGGCAGTGCAGATTAGACCTCTGTCACTTTTAGCAATCGATCCCTAAACTGGCAGGGGATTAGATTAGATGACCTTTGGGGACATCTTTCTATTCTATAATCTATCATTCCCCCCCCCCTTTTATTGTGGCTCATGTGGTCCCTAGAAAGTCTCAGGACCACAAAATCAGCCCTTGGACCTACCAACGTTTCCAACCTCCAACTTTAGCCAAAAATGTGTATCCCAAGTTAGCCCTCCAGTGCATACAGTGTATTTCGGGGGTGGGGGATTTTGCCTCCTCTCTGCCACCACCAAAAAGGCCCTGCTGTATTTAATGCTGAGAAAACGTACCCCCACGACAGGCTTGGATGATGACCACCTTGGGCTTCCCAAACAGAGCCGGACAATTCCTGTTGTTGAAAGTAGAGAAGATGGCATTGACAGGGAGGATGTCCATGTCTTTGCCTTGGCTCTGGACACCGCAAAGGCCTTGCTGGACGCCATGAGACATAAGGACCAGGAAGGTGCTGTCGGAGGTCTTGTGTTCCTCCCGGGCCGCAAAGCGCTTCAAGCAATCGGCCATGCCCTGAAAGCAACAAAAATAGAAGACATGGGAGGACACTGTCCAGCTAACCATGCCACGAGCCACAGAGGGACGCTGTTGCATTTTGAGACCAAAGCTAGACCTCCAGATAGGGAAACAAGGCATCCCAGTTTAAATGGGATGCCATATCTTTGGGGCCTTGAAGCCCAGTCCCATATGCAACAGACTGGCACCATGCCAGCCCCAATCCTACCAGGGACACCCCCAAATCTCCATGCCCAGTCCTATATGGCACCGTGCCAGCCCCAATCCAGGGACACCCCAAAACTCATATTCCTTGGCTTGCTGAGAGCGGAGACCAGTAACACTCTCCTCTCCATCCAAAAAAGCAACCCAAGCATTTGGTATGTTGCAAAATGTTCTTACATGCCAAATGCTGGGGGTCCAAACTGGTAATATTGGGTCTGGCATGGTGCCAGTCTTCTTGTTGGCAGGCAAAATGTGTCCCTTCCAATTGCTCCAGTTTGGAAGGGACAGATTCAATTAATCCACCACTGTTTGACTTTTTTTGGCACCTTTAAAAAGTCACAGGTTCTCGCCCATCCTCCTGTTTTTCTCCCTTATCCTCAGCTTGCTTCAGTTGCTGCAAACTGAGTTCAAAGTGTAAAGGATGTTGGCGCTCAGGCTGCATCCGCATTGCAGATACAATCCAGTTTGACATCGCTTTAACTGCCATGGCTCAATGCTACGGAGTTCTGAGAATTGTAGTTTTGTGAAACAGACGTTTAGCCTTCTCTGTCAGAGAGCTCTGGTGCCCCAACAACAACTACAGTTCCCAGAATTCCATAGCATTGAGCCATGGCAATTAAAGCGGTGTCAAATTGGACTATTTTTGCAGTGTGGATGCAGCCTCAGCTAACTCAACAGGGAAGAAAGGAGAGGAGGAGACAATTTAAATTCAGTTTGCAGCTATTGACGTGAACCAAGAACAAAGGGGGAAAGTGGGGAGGAAAAAAGGATATTTTAAAAGCAGTTAAGAAAGTCGGATGACAAAGGATTTACTGGGAGTTGCTGCTGATCGAAAAGTCCCAGCACTCTGACCATGTCTCCCGGATTCCTGCCTGTTAACGGTAGAGGAGCCCAGCCAGGAAAGGAAAGTTGGCAACCATATCTGAATGTTAATGTAGAAGACTCTGGGAAAAGGGAAAAATCTCTGCTTTCGGCTGTCTGAGGCCTTCTACCTTTGAGGTTAAGTTGGTCTCCGGTTCGACTCTGTAGCCCAGGCCTTCCAGGAGAAGCGTCATCTGCTGCAAATCCACCTCGGCTCCATCCCGCCTCTGGCAATGGGCAAAATCGATATTGCAGATAATCAAAGCCAAGCGAGTCCGTGTCTTTGGGTCCTGGACAGCATAGATCTGCAGGAAAATGCATTGCATGAGTCAAACGTGTTATAAACCAACCAATTTCAAGTTCACAAAAGAATTAGATCCATCACAGGGGCTGGGATCCCATTGGGCCTGTGGTCTCATGTTTTGGCCCCGAAATCTTCGAAACTGGGATGTTCCTGGTCCTGTGGACCTTCTCGATCTAAGGCATTAGCAACTGTAGGAGACCTTGCACATTTGAACCCTCCAATGCACCCCTCCCTGCAAAATAAAATAAAATAAAATCCCAAATATCTTCTAAAGAACAGGGGGAACATCTGCCATGTTCTTGTGATTCTTGGGCACTTTAGGTCTAGGAGAGACCTTTTTTTTAACATGAGAAAAGTGGAGTCTAGAGTTTAGATTCAGCTCACCTCCTGTTTCCAAAAAGATCTCCTCTAAGCCTAAAACAGACAAAGGCGGCTACAAAAGGGTGAAAATGTCTCCCCCTTTACCACCCAAAGACATTGGAGAGCATAATTTTTTTTTTATTCCTGCAGACCTCACTTTGCCCACTTTTGCCTTACGCGGATTGGGCAATAGAAGCCCAGGCATGCGAGTCTATGCGCTGTCATAGAATCCTAGAGTTGGAAGAGACCCCAAGGGGCATCCAGTCCAACCCCATTCTGCCATGCAGGAACTCAAAATCAAAGCATGTCACCTCTGTGGCTTCCTTGGCCTGGATCTCCTCAAACACTTTCTGAGGGCAAAGGCTGATCCCATTTTTGGACTCCAGCGGGCGAGCTTCTCCAGACGAAATGCTCCTTGGATGATTTTCCTGGATGGGTGGCACTGGCGGGCGAACAGGAGGTCCTGGAACCACAAAGAGAGAGTTGAGGTCCACCTTATAGACCTCCTTCCCAGAAAGGTTAGACTGGCACCCTCCCTACTGTCAAGGGCTGCATCCGCACTGCAGAAATAATCCAGTTTGACACCACTTGAACTGCCATGACTCAAGGCTATGGTATCCTAAGATGTGTAGCTTTGTTGTGGGCCCCAGAGCTCTCTTACCGAGAAGGCTAAATATCTTGTATGGCATATCTTGTGTTTAATGGTTTTAAATTACTGCTGGTTATTTTATTTTATTCTAATATAGTTTAATTTGATTTTATGGGGGTGGGTGGGTGGGTTAGGGATTGAGGGTGAGATGGAATGGTTTTAACGTTGCTCTTTTTTAATCTTGTTCGTCACTCCGATTGCCCAGCAGAGGGGCGGGATATAAATAATTATTATTATTATTATTATTATTATCTCACAAAACTACAAAACCTGGAATTCCATACCATAGAGCCAAGGCAGTTAAAGTGGTGCCAAGCTGGATTATTTCTGCAGTGCAGATGCAGCCTAGTCCTCCTAAACTGGTGAAGACCTTTCCATTTCAATGGGCCTGATGGTTTCAGCACAATGTGCTGGATTTTCTCATTGTTATTTTTGTGAATTTTCAAACTATGCCTTTTTAAAAAAAATCTGTCCTAAGATGCCTTGAGTCCTGATCTGGGAGAAAGGTGGGATATAAGTAGATGATGATGATGATGATGATGATGATGATGATGATGGCTGTTTCCCAACTCTATCATGCAACCCTTGTCCAAGGACAGAGCCAAAGGCCTATTGAATGTGGAGGAGAGGGATTGCCAGTTAGAAATGGGAAGGTGGCTGCCAAATCTTGACATTTCTGCTCCACCAGAAGCATGTTTTCCTCTAAGAATATGCAGCTATGGAAAGATCACAGGGAAAGGTCACTTTGTGGTGAGGTTTAAACACACACACATATGCACAAAGTAGCCAAGCTTCTGTAATAAAGCAGTTTGACACCGGTTTATCTGTTATTAGTTAACTGTTATCAGGTGGGATTTGTAGTTTGGTTGCAGTATTCACATCTTGGTAGGTCAGAGGGCTCCCGTGCCTCACCAAACAACAAATCCCAGGATTCTGTAGCACAGCGTCATGGCAGTTAAAAGTGGCATCAAACTGCTTTATTTTTGCAGTTTGGATACACCCTTAGCAGTCATTGCTATCTTGTCTGCTGGGACCCCATTGACTGGAAGGCCAGGGATACCAGTCCTCCCAGTCCAACAGTAACTAGGCCATTGCCAAGCAAGACTGGTGCACCAGTGCTGGCTGGTGGCTCTCATCCCAGCCAAGTGCCAATTCCACTCCCAAGTTTTCTTCCATCCTTTAAAAGCAAACTTTCCAGTGTGCTGAACCTATTTTCAGCACCATGGACAGCTCCCTTTTCATGCAGTGAAAGCCTGGAGTGGATTCGCTGTCCCACTGACCTGGAAGCTCCCACCCGGTGCTCCATGGCAAGCCATCCTGAACCAGAGGAAGGTGGACAGTTGCTAGGACCCAAGGTTTTGGGGACCCCAGGTGAGAAGGAGGCCCAGATACCTGACAGGTAGGTGCTGACACTCAGTTCTTCAGCCAAGAAGCTGTCTCGGGCCAGCAGGCACTCAAGGAAGATCTTGCTGGCCTTGGGCCCTTTCGTATGGACGTTGTCGATCAACTCCCGGGCTTGGTTGTGCTTCTTGAGGATCACCTTCACTCCAGTCGCCTCCTCTCTGTTCAAGACCGCTTTGCTGAGCAGGTCATCCACAAGTTGGCTGATGACGTTTTCGTTGACCCGTTCCACAAATTGCACCCGCATGTCAATCAGCTTCTTGTCTAGAAGGAAAATCAGGTGGTCCCCCATGACCCGGAGGGGAAAAACAACCCACAAACATTATCAAGAGAGCTGGACTCGCACGAGAACCACCTTCTGGACAATGGACTTGGTACTGAGTTCCAATCCCACCTCAGTTACCCATCCACAAGCACAGGCAAAGCACACATAGCTGAAAATACCTTCTTCTCCCCCCCTAAAAATAAATCAAGATTGAAAGAGTATTAAACTGTTTGCAAAATTAAAACCATTGAAAATATTGAAATGGAATACCGATAATTCAATACAATGAAACCAAAAGTCCTTCCATGGGCTGTGACTTTATAATAGAGTCACCTTTCAAGGATTTCAGACAGATGGAGAAGTTTTGTTTTTGTTATGCAGAGATGACCTTAACAGGAAAGATATGGAAAGGTTGAGTCTCTCTTATCCGAAATGCTTGGGACCAGAAGTGTTTTGGATTCCAGAGTTTTTCAGATTTTGAAATATTTGCATATATATATATATATATAGAGAGAGAGAGAGAGAGAGAGAGAGAGAGAGATATCTTGGAGATGAGACCCACTCTAAACACAAAATTCATTTCTGTTTCAGATACACCTTATACACATAACCTCAATATTATTTTATACAATATTTTTTTAAAAAATAATTTGTGCATGAAATGAAGTTTGTGTCCATTGAACCATCAGGAAGCAAACTTGTCACTATCTCAGCCATCCAGGGCAAAAGTTTTGGGTTTTGGAATACTTTGGATTTTGGAATTCCAGATAAGGGAGGCTTCAACCTTGCTAGATTTCTGTAAGGCTTGGAAAAGTTTCTTTTGCGGGCTCCTAGCTCTTTTAATCTGAATTTCATCAGACATTTTACAGTGAGTGGAAACTGAGATTTTTGGGGAAAGAAAAATGAACTTTCTGAAGCTCTGAAGGCGTCTAATCCAGACTTTTCCGGCCAAGCCTCGTCTCTTAAAAGACAAAGAAAAATGTTGAAAGGACTTTGAAGAGTTCAAGCAACACATGCTCCCAGTTGTACAAAGAAGGAAGCCATGGTCCACAGCACACTGTGAGTTCACACACACACACACACCCAGAAGAAAGGCAATCTAACCTAAAAACGTTGCCACACTTGTCAAAAGAGTATGGATTATCAGCTGGAGAGAGAACTCCTTCCTTTTCCTGAAGGTGCAAAAAACACAGATGTTTGCACAGGCCAGAGGAATGAAAAGCAAAAACAGAGAGTAGTACAACAACACAATCCTCCTTCCCTTTCCCACTGGTCTGCCATTGCAAACTGTCAAGTTTAGGAGGATTTAGGGAAGGAAGGAAGGAAGGAAGGAAGGAAGGAAGGAAGGTGCATGATGTTACCTGCCATGGCCCTTCACAGCCCAGCTGCAAACATCTGGAAAGAAGGGCAGGGTGAGGGGGAAGATGTCGTGTCCCTGCTGCAAGGAAAGGACTTTGCCAGGAACACGATTGTGAAAGTAAAAGTCAAACCATGTAAGAAGGAAATGGGTTTCTCTCAGGAAGGGGAGGAGGTCAGGCTGGAGGTTTCAGCTCTGGGGTTGGACAGGGGCTGGACACTTGGCCAAGGTGGCCAGCTAGCCAGGGAGGTCCAAAAGGCAAGAAGAAACCACCCCATATGCCTTCAGTCTTGGGCCTTTGGTGGGCTCTGGACTCAGCAGATGAACATTTGCGAAGCACAGAGGATGGAAACAGAAGGGTTGAAGCCTTTCTCCCATACATAATACCCACTGAGCTATTTCTTTAAAGTACAGTGAGCCCTTGGTTTGGTTCTAGGATTCCCCCACATGGACACCACAATCTCTGGATGCTCAAATCCCGTTACCTACAGCGGCGTAATAAAACGGCATCCCTTGTATAAAATGACCAAAATCAAGATTTGATTGGTGCTTGCAAAACCAAGGTTTGGTGCAGAGGTTGGAGGCCCAGAGCCCTCCAGATGTTGTTGGATTGCAACTCCCAGGGTTTCCCTACCAAGCACTACGTTGGCTTGGGACTGCTGAGAAGTGCATTGAAACATACATCGGTGTTTCAGTATTTTCAAACCACGGATGGTTGTATCCATGGATAAAGGATCTGTGAATGCGGAGGGCAGACTGTACGATTTTTGCCCCATTTGGCAAAGAGAGGATTCAAGTAGGATGAAAAATGGGAGGCATATGGCAAAATGACTTCTGAGTATTCCTTGCTTGGGAAAATCCTAAAAAACAAATGCATACATTCACATATATATTCATTCATATATATCTATATATATTCACACACAAATCCAAGCAACCTCAGAGTATAGTCAAAACGGCAAAAGTTTTGAAGAAGGAAGATATAAGCTAGGAGATGCTGCAGCTGCTTGTTTTTGGCTAAACCTCCTGGGAAGGGCAAGACTCTGCTTTTGCACTTTGAACTCAACTTTGCAGCCACTGAAGTAAGCTGAGGACAAGTGGGAGGAAGAGAGAGAAACCCAGACATTGAAAAGGCAGCTGAAAAAGCAGGACTGCAGAGGATGAATGGGGGTTGTCCATATCAGACTGCAAGCTGGGGGACATGAGATTTATTTAAACAAACATTTGTATGCCACGGTTTTAGTTCCAAGCTGTTGTAACTCTTGTAACTTGGAAGGCGCACAACGGCAACAAAGCCACCTTTGGTATGGAATGAGGGCAAATTCTAATCATTTAATTTTTGTTACATTCATTTATACAACACCATCAAGACATGAGGCACATTGTTGGAGGAGGACAGTCCTCCCTTGTTTTAAAATAAATAAAATGTAAAGAAAAGTGGGGGAAGAGCAGCTTTGGTGGAGGGAGGGATTGGAGGCCCACAGCCCTCCGGATGTTGTTGGGACTGCAACTCCCAGTGTTCCCTACCAAGGACTAAAGTGGCCTGGGACTGGGTCCACCTCACCTATCCCAATGCAAACCAGAGTTCGACTAACCGTGGTCTGAAGCGACTCACTTTCCAAAGTCTTTCCCGACTGGAGGAGCTTTTTATTCACCCAAGGCGACTATGATTTTGATTACTACAAAGGTGAGAAGAGTGCAGCCCAACTTTTCTTGCCATTGTGCGGTCAGCTTGCCAGGACACACTTATATTATTTTTTGGGGGGGTGGGGCTTGAAAAAAAATCATCAAAACAGTGCAACTCCCCTTCCCAAAGTGTCATGGTTTTAATTCCACAAAAAGGTATGAAAATAGTCCAAAACATAGGAACCCCCCCCAGCTCATTGTTTGCAATCTTACTTGACATCAATGTGCCTTGCTTCCAGAGAACAGCATCCATGTTCCACTTAATTTTCATTTCTAATGAGAAAGAGGGGATGTGATGAACAGCAAACGCCATTCCCAGACCATCTACCTCTCCTTTTTTCCCCCTCTTGGACTGTTCTTAGGGGGAAACTACCTTTCACAGCAGTATGCTGGGCTTTTCTACCACATCCTGGCAGCTTGGACTGCTGTTTCAACCCTAACCCCATCAAACAACACACCACTTTGTTTAATATTAAATACTGTACACACAAATAGGGTTCATGTAACGTCAAGGAATTTGGCCTGACACCTATCTCCAGCTTTCCTGGATGTCTGGTGGTTGGGATCGCATGGAAAAGTGCAGGCACCAGTTTGAACCAGGAATGGCAAAGGGCAGTGACCCCGTTATTATTATTTTGTGGTGGGGAAAACATCCCTCTTCTGGGATGGCAGGTTTTAAGGATCAAGCCGGCAGAGCGTCTACAGCGGAGTTTGCTCAAGGAAGCTGCAAATGGCGGCCAGGAACTGCTGAGGCTGGTCTGCATGGACCCAGTGCCCTGCGCCGGGAATGTATTGGATCTCAGCCTCTGGGAAAAGTCTTTCGATCTCAGGGTAGTCATCGGAGCTGCAGGAGAGAGATGGAAGAAAGAAAGAGAGGAAAAACAGCCAGCTCAGGTACCATTCTTTGCACAATATGGACATTATGGGTTGGATTCAAATATGTAAGTAACCATGTTAAGTCTGTAGGATAAGCATGCAGAGAGATCTTGTAGCCCCTTTTGAGACTCACTGAAAGAAAGAAGTTGGCAGCATACGTTTTCCTAGACTTAAAGTCTACTTCCTCAGATGCATTTGACCAGTTTGGACATCTACACCAGAGACCTGGGAATGGCCTTAGAAGCTAAGCAGTTGAACCTATTGTGTTTTCCGTATAGGTGTATGAGAATGAAGTGGCAGAAAACTCTTATACAAAGAACCCGTAGAAAGTTGGCCACTTTTCTTTCTTTTGCAACCACCAGATGAGGAGGAAAATGGGAAGTTTTTTAAAACCTTGGCATGAGACCAAATGTAGCCAAAGAGTTTTATTAGGTCCAGGTTAACTGCCATAGATACTCTTCAGGCAGTTTTAAATTCATTTTGTGAACTCCCCTCTTTCATGTTCCACTAACATTAGAAAATCCTTAAGAAAACCCTTTAACAACACAGTTCTTAAATTATGTGATGTGAAAGAACATTTTTCCCCTCAGTGTGTGCCAAGAACCAATGCCATATTTATGCCCTTAGCTTGTAACTGTGTGTTTTTTTTTTTGTCTTTCCTGGAAACTCTCCAAGAACCAACATGGACCATCATCCACAGACCACCATTTTGAGTAGCATTCATTGCTTTGGTACACCTCCAACATAGCACAGCCCTTGAGTGTATGTTAGGCCTAGGATACCTCTTGAAAGATCGGCATTAGAACCACATAATATACGGCAGCATGGTTGTTACGTGTTTTGACATGAACACGGATTTAGGGAATAGATTTGGTGAGATTTATTCAGAGATTTGCCTTTACTTTTCCCTGAGGGCCACTTGCCCAAAATCACATTTCCAGGCCTGGATAAGAGACTGAAACCCAGACTTCCAAAAGGTGGTTCCCAGAAGGAAACCAATTTAAACTCTATAACCCTCTATTAGGCTTAAACAACCACCTAATCCATGTGCAGTTTCCAGATATAACCATGCTGAGCCTATTGCGTTTTCCATAGAGGCGTATGAGAATGGAAAGGCAGACAACCCTTGAAGTAAGAACCTGCAGAAAGTGGTTTTTTGATCCCTTTTGTGCAACCACCAGATGTGGAAATGCCAAGTTTTAAAACCATGACACCAAATGTAGGAAACCAGTTTTATGATGCCCGGGTCAACTGGTATGAGAGATACCCTTCAGGCAGTTTTAAACTCATCCCTTCATGTTCCACTGACATCAGAAAACCCTTTAATAACAAAGCGCTCCTTAAGTTATTATGTGACATGGGAGAACACATTTCCTCTCTTTTGTGTGCCAAGAACCAAGACCCGTATTTGTACCTTTAGGTAACTGTAACTGTGTTTTCCTAGAAACCTCCCAAGTGAGGCTTCAAGGCCCTAGGCCACCATTTTGAGTAGCACTCATTGCTTTGGTACACCTTCAGTATTGAGTGTCTCTTAGGCCTGGAATACCTGTTTCAGCCGCAGTATTAGAACCTCATAATGTATGCTAACAACACTGTTATTTTGTGCTTTCACCTGAACTCTGATTCATGGAATCCTATTGAGACGTTTACCATTACCTTTCCCCTTGAGGGCAACTTGCCCAAGATCAGTTCCAGGCCTTGGGTAAGAGACTGAAGCCCAGACTTCCAAAGCCAAACACCAAAACCATTGTTTTTTCTAATCCTAGAGAAAAGTACATATTCACCTGGTGTGTAGTGACCCAGGTATAATGCTAGTAATGACCATTATTCCTTAAATAGTATACCACCCAATGTTTGATCCCATACTAGTGACAAGACTCAAGAAAGAAAGACACAGTGGTTCAAGCTCTTTTTTTTGCACCTACAGAGTTTTCACCCTTTTTCACCAGTTGTGTAGTGACCCAGGTATAAAGCTGTTAATGTGACCATTACCCCTTAAATAATACACCCCCCAACATTGGATCCCATATACTGACCAGACTCAAGAAAGACAGACACAGTGATTTAAGCTCTTTTTTTGCACCTACAGAGTTTTCAACCTTTTTTTAATCCCTGCAATGATCATACCTTTTCCTCTGCCTCCTTCCCAGCATCTGCCTCCAGCCATTTCGTCTTCTTCTGCCTCCAGCTTTTCTTCCAGCTGCTTCTCAGGGTCTCCTTCTGGCTGAGCTCTTCTCATTTACAGCCTTCAGGGATTTCCAGTTTCCATCTGCCTCCTTCCCAGTTCCTGCCTTCAGTGAGTCCAGCTTTCTTTCTGCTTCCTTCCCAGGCTCTTCTTCTGGCTTCTGCCCATCTTCAGCTCTTCTTCTATCTTCTGCCTTCAGTGATTTCAGCTCTTCTTCTGCCTTCTTCCCAGGCTCTGCTCCAAATGACCTCTGGCAGGTTTGAGGGGGGTCCCTTTTATACACTCCCAGTCTAGACCCTCCGGCCAATGAGCTACAAGTCCCCCCCAAAACCGGCCAGCTCATTGGTCTACGAAATGGACCAATAAGAGCCTGTGGAATATTGTCAAACGGCCAATGAAAAGCTGTCCCCTTTGAATCCCCTCTCAGCAATATAAATTCTCACAGACCTTTGACTAAAGATAATGATTCCCATCATCCCCAACCGCAATGGCTGCTGGCCATGGTGGATGGGGATGGTGGGAGTTGTAGTCCACCACACCAGGTTCTCATTCCCCCCCACCTCACTAACAATCGCCAAAATGAAAAATGAGAGGACAACAAGGTATCCAGGCCAATCTATGTTTTCCTGAGGTAAAAGTTGCCTGAAACATGACATAAAATGTATCAATAAGTGTGTTATGAAAGCTAGGCCTCGCTGCAATGAGAAAAATGGACTCAGAGAGGTGTGAAGTTTCCCTCAGACTGAGGCTAAGTTACTTTATATAAGTGAGGCCTGCTCTTGACAGTGAAGCCATGGCACTTGACAAAAGAAATGGTTGCCAGAGAAACTTCTACATTCCAGCACTCCTCAGTGCGTTGGACTACAACTCCCAAATGTCAAAATGAAAAGGGAGAGAATAGCAAGGTATCCAGGCGCTATGCATCCCTAAGTACTGTATATTACAAACAATGAAACCACTATTGGAACTTCATATTCCAAATTATATTTACAACAATACCATGTGGTAAACAGTGGGAAATTATCTATTGACCATTCAAATATATACAACAAAATTACTCATTCGAAGTCCCAGTGATATTCCAAGTTCCAATAGTTGTTTCATTGTTTGTAATATGCAGTACTTAGGGACACATAGTACCTGGATACCTTGCTATTCTCTCCCTTTTCATTTTGATGTTTGGGAGTTGTAGTCCAATGCATTGAGGAGTGCTGGGATGTGGAAGTTTCTTTGGCAACCATTTCTTTTGTCAAGTGCAATGGCTTCACTGTCAAGAGTAGGCCTCATTTATACAAAGCACCTTCTGAGGGAAGCTTCTGAGGCAATTTTTTATCATTTTCTCATTGTAGCAAGGCCTAGCTTTCATAACACACTTATTTATACATTTTATATCATATTTCAGACAACTTTCACCTCAGGATTTTTAAGTTCTCCACAGCAATGTGACAGAAATAAATGAATCCAATGTACTCGTTATTGCTATTTGTCAAATGAAGTATATAAAGAATAAAAATGCAAGGCAAGTGAAGAATAATAAAGGAAGGCAGAGTTAAGGAAACCTGACTTCCAATTTAAGTCAAATCAGGAAAATAGTGGCCACTATCCTCTGGCAGGTTTTTATTCTATTTTATGTTGATTTTCTCTTTGTACAGTGCTGTGTACATTGACAGCGCTTTAGAAATAAACTATAACAATAATAACTATCCAGCATCTTAAATGCTGAGATAAAAGGATTAATCTGTCCAGCTAACTTAGCCTCAGTCTGAGGGAAACTTTAAACCTCTCTGAGGCCATTTTTCTCATTGTAGCAAGGCCTACCTTTCACAACACACTTGCTTATACATTTTATGTCATGTTTCAGGCAACTTTTACCTCAGGATATTTAGGTTCTCCACAGCAGAAATAAACAAAGCCAATGCTCAAGCCCATAAATGAAGTATATAAAGAATAAAAGAGGGAAAGTAAGCCAAAGTGGTGACAAAGCCAAGGCAAGTGAGTAATAATAATAAAGAAGGGAGGTAGAGGTCCAAAACACACTGCAGAAAGAATCCATTTTGAGACTTGTTTAATTGCTCTGGCTCAGTGCTAGGGAATCCTGGGAATTGAAGTTTCTTGTGGCACTAGAGCTCTGACAGAGATGGCTGAATGTCATCAGAAAACTACAGTTCCCAGGATTCCCTAGCAATGAGCCAAAGAGGTCTCAAAGTGGATTATTTCTGCAGTATAGGACCAGAGTTAAGGAAACCTGACTTCCAATTTAAGTCAAATTAGTAAAATATTGGCCACTATCTGACATCTTAAATGCTGAGATAAAATGATTAATCTGGCCAGCTAAGAGTTTCTGGTGTATGAATGTCCTTGGAGTAGCAAATAAATTATCATTTTATTTACAGCCTGAATTAAATTATCCATAAACATGAAGACCTCTGGGTGCTATACAGCCTGTCAGAAATATTAACATAAAATAATAATACACACTGGCGATTTCCATGCTGAGGGGGAGCAAAAACATGGAAACATCCAACTACGAACTATTTGTCTTTTTGGCTTATTATCTGAATAATGATGAATAAGAGTTTTATGATGACATCTTGGATGGATCAGGGAACTGGGATTTTAGGTTAGATTACATGAGCCAACATGGTATAGTGGTTTGAGTTCTGGACTAGGACTTTGTAGACCAGGCTTTGAATCCTGGATTGGCCATGTCAACCCACTGGATGACCTTGGGTAAGTCACTCTCTCTCAGCCTCAGAGGGCGGCAATGACAAAATCCCTCTGTAGAAACTTGCCAAGAAAGCCCCAGGGCAGGTTCACCTTAGTGTTGCCATAAGTCGGAAATGACCTAAAGGCAAAGAGAGCACTGCGGAAAAGTGTCCAACTTTCCCCCCTCTTGATTCTAGGCTTTGCTGTTGGCCACATATATTTCTTCTTGGAGGATGTCTTCCCAAAGCAGCCTGGAGGAGGAAGGTTTCTGAGAACGCCATCTTCCTGTATCACAGGTCTTGGTGGAGTTTTTGAAGAAAGGTGGAAAAGAACATTGAAAATAGCTTTTGGTTTCTTTGCTGCAGCATCACAGTGCTGGCTCATGTTCAACATATAACCAGTCTTATGTAGTAGCTCCACTTCAGCCCCCAGCCTCTCCAGGTAAGGCTAGGAATAACATCTCTCCAGGACCCTGGAGAGCTGCTGCTTGAGTCAGTGGAGACAGGTTATTGAATGAGGTGGTCCAGTGGTTGGACTGTGTAGATCAGGGGTAGGCAACCTTTCCCCTTTAAGGGCCGAGGGACTTCAGCTCCCAGAAGCCTCAGCCATGTTGGCCAATAGCTCCTGGGATTCTGGGAGTTGAAGTCCCTCGGCCCTTAAAGGGGAAAGGTTGCCTACCCCTGGTGTAGATGGGTGCTGGTGCTCTCCAGATGTGTTGTATTGCCACTCTCTACACCCAGGTCAGCCCTGTTTAGTATCTGGATGGTAGACCACCAATGAAGACCAAGTGCTGTAGACTAGATTTCAGAGGAAGGCACTGGCAAAACATATTCCTTGCCAGAGAAAACTCTTATAAGATCCACGTGGTCGCCATAAGTCAAAAACTGGCTTGAAGGCACACACATATGCACACAGAAGCCCGGGAACGGGGTTGAGGTCTTGCTGGCACAGACTCAGGTTAAGCTTTGGGATGTGCCCTGCAGACATTTGGGAATACAACTCCCATAAGCCCCAGACAGCTGAAGATCAGGGGATGAGAGGTGTTGTCATCCAAACTAATTGGAGAACAACAAACTCCCTCTCCCTCTCCTAAACTTTGGGACAGGGCCTGCAATCGCTTACCTGATATAGGCCGACTTGGCACCCCCGAGAAAAAGAGTGGGTCCCGTGAAGTGCGTCTGGAAGGCAGGGAAGTCCAGGAGATCTTTCAGATGATGAGAGACGGCATCCAGATTTACCCGCCACACACACCGGTCTTCGATGTAGACCAGGTTGGTGAGCAGAAATTGGCGGATGGTTGGATCCTGTGTAAAGAAAATATGCATGGAGATATATGCATGTGTATTTATATATGGGGGGGGAGGTTAGTCAATACTAACACAGACCAAACACACAAAAGAGGCATTTTCTGAGTCAGCCCAACATGCTGTGACAAAATTTGACATTTGGACTTCTGCTGTGCCCTCCGAGAAATCCACCACTCTCCTGGAGCCTGACAGCCCGCATGGTGTAATGGTATGAACACTGACTCTGACCAGGGTTCGAATCCCTGCTTGGCCATGGAAACCCATTGTGTGGCCTTGGGTAAGTCCCACTCTCTCAGCCTCAGAGGAAGGCCATGGCAAACCCCCTCTGAACAAATCTGGCCAAGAAAACTGCATGATAGGTTCACCTCAGGGTCGCCACAAGTCAGAAACAACTTGAAGGCACACAACAACTCCCAGAGTCTTAGTACACCACTCTGACTAGACTATAAAGATAGGAATGTGTCAGACTTGATCTGTTAGAAAGCCCTTCTGCTCAACCAATTAATTGTTTAATTCCTGTTTAAACAGAAAAGATCTTTAAGTGCAAGTGAAAAGAGAGCAGAGAAGGAGTCAGACTAGCCTCCTGTGCAAAGAAATTTCACAGCCTGGGATAAACAAAACCAAGCCGGCTTCTCCCACATCCTCACCAGAAGGGTCCGGGGGAAATGGTGGGATCAAGCCAAAGCCCACCCTTGAGGATCTTAGGACTCAGGCAGTCAATACAAAAGATGCAATTTTCCAGATAAGCAGTGGTTCCCAAAGTGTGGTCCTGCATGCCAACTTGGACAACAGTCTGGGAGTCAAGGTCAAAAATATCTGGAAGACTATGGGCTGGAATCACTGTCAGATAGTAAAGTGCCAGCGTGGGATCAGCCCTTCTCTCGCCTCCTTTGTCTGCCCAAGGCAGGGGTCACTGGCCTTGAGAATCAGACCGAGCAACCTGGGACCCATCTTTACCTGGACGGTTGGCCGCAGCTGCTCCTCAGCCAGCCGACGCGCAGTGGAACGAGGGATGCCCTGAGGAATTTCCACAGCCTTCATGCTAGTCACAAAGTTCTGGAAGCCGGTGATGGCTGTGGTCTTGCTTGGACTGATGTCAACACAGACCAGGCGCTCCACCAGCTCTGGCTGGAAAAATGGGGAGAGAGGGGCAGGCAGGAATGTGAGAAACAAGACAGCCCAAGGGGTCAGAGGAGATTTCTGAAATCTCATGTCTGTCTCCAGCCGTGACTCTCTGCAGCTTGCAAACACAGCACCGTTTGATTTTATATAAGGGACCGGATTACTGTACAAGAGAACTTCAGGGAACCCTTCAATCACCTTCCGCTTTGGAGGTGGTAATGGTGGCACTCCTGGTTGTTCATTTGCAAGGTAAAAGCAGGTGTCAAATATTCCAAAATCCAAAAATATCCTAAATCCAAAACATGTTTGGCCTCCAGCATTTTGGATAAGGGAGACTCAAACTGTAGTGTTATGTTTTATTGTCTTTGTCTCTGACTGTATATGTTTGATGTTCTGGTGGAAAGGGTGTTATAAATAAAAGTTGTTGTTATCTTCTCCCTGCAGCTTTCATGCCAAGGAGAGGCCACTCTTTCTGCTTATTGGTAGGGAAGGTAAGGAAAAAGGATGAAGAAACAACTGGTTTACACTCTGAGGGGAGAAAAGGAAGGAAGTGCTTTCCACCTGTAAGCGTACCCTCATTTCTTTCCCCCTCTAAGCTTAGAGAGGGAAAGAAATGAGGATACGTTTACAGGTGGAATGCACCAGCTCCTTTTTCATTTGAATTGCTCCCCCCTCCTCCCTCCAACAGTATCCTTCCAGAGTTTGTTGAACTACAACTCCCATCTTCCATCACCACTGGCTATGTTGTGCTGGGGCTGTTGGGACCTGGAGTCAGTAATCTATCCTGCTATGTCCTGGCTGCCCACCCCATCAAACCACGTAACTGACAGATCTGCTTGCTGCTGTATATCTCACCCTGGGAAACCAACAGGCCAAATGCCACAAGGGGCTGACTTAGCTGACAAGGCACTTACCCATCGCAGCGTGAGAGCCATGGCTGTCTTGCCACCCATGCTGTGCCCGATCAAGACACATCGCTCCAGGCGGAGCTGGTGAAGGAGGAGGCGGACGTCGTCGCTCATGGCTTCGTAGGTCATGACGGGACTGTGGGGGCTTTCGCCGTGGTTGCGGGCATCCACCGTCAGTACCTAACTGGCCAGGAGAAGAGAAAGAGTGTCACAAGAGTAGTAAACCTACTAGGAACTGGAGGCTGTAATGGGAGGGTGGTGAGCCTAAGGCCCCCCAAAGCCTGACGGACAACAACAACTCTGGTCATGGGCTGATGGGAGCTGGAGTCCAAGAACATCTTGAAGGTTGTGAGTTCCCAATCCCTGCCCTAAATAGTCTTCTTCTTTTCCCCTATCCCATTTTGGTTTAATGACAATAGAAATAATTAACCAGGGTGGTGAATCATCAAGCCAAATGGTGCAAGAAAAAGAGTTCTGAAATTCCAAATAATTCAAGCAGTGGACTAGTGCTGTCTTGCAGAGAACACCAAGTCCTTCATGGAACTACATATCCCAGGATTCCATGGGATGGAGCCAGTTGAAATGACATGAAACTGTGATATTAGACAGTCTCCACATCTGGGACATGCTCAGCTCTATGGATTCTGTTAGCTTAGGATAACAAGCCTCGAAAGGTTTTCCACCCCTGTGGTTTGACTGGGTAAAAGCACCATCAGGGGGACAGACAGAAACCAGTCCTGCAAACATCTCCCTCCCCAATTTCCTGAACTGACTCTCACCCACCTTGCGGCCAGTCTGGAGCACCAGTTTTTTGGCCAAGGATGCGAAGTTGGCTTTGCTTCCAAAAAGCCCATGGAGAAAAACCAGGGGAGGCTGCGGCGAGGGTCCATCAAAGACTGTGTAAGATACGGGCACCGGCCTGCAAGGAGAAGAGAGAGAGACTGTGAGAAGGGTACAAAATCCAAAATTTCCAGAAAATTTACAGCCATGGGGTGGTAGGGTTTGGGGGGGGGGGAGAAACAGGTTTTTTTTATTTCCTCAAAACCCCCAGAAATTTTTTTTGGGGAAAAAAATAAAATTTGCAAACTTAAAGAGAGCACACAAAGCTACCTTTTGGGAAGCAATTCATCCCTTTTCTTCATTACATCGTTTGACTGAGGAGCACACCTATAAAGTAACTACTTTATTGCACTCCGATAATACTTTGTTGCACTCTTATAAAGTAACTTACTGCATTACTTGTTGCACTGTTTATTACTTTTCTATTCTTGTCCTTCCTGTTGTTGCTGGAAAGGTAAACACCTCAAGATTAGTATTAGAAGGACGTGCGTTTGTTTGTTGTTGTGTGCCTTCACATTGTTTCAGACTTGCAGTGACCCTAAGGTGACTCTATCATGTTTTCTTGGCCAGCTTCTTCAGAGGAGGTTTGCCACGGTCAAGATTTGTTCAGAGGGGGCTTGCCATTGACGTCCTCTGAGGCTGAGAGAGTGTGACTTGCCTAAGGACAAACAATGGGTTGCATGGCCAAGCCGGGATTCGAACCCTGGTCTCCAAAGTTGTAGTCAAACATTCAAATCACTATACCATGTTGGCTTAGAATGGCACAGAAACTTTTTAAAAAATGCATCAAAATGAATATACACTCTTTAAAAGTAACTTCAGAAAGTAACTAGGACTCGTTGCTTCCCACTTTGACTTCTCTTAAGCCAATTTTTGACACCTAACCTCCCCACTTGCTATTGACACCCAAAGTAACTAGTTACATCTAACTACTTTACTACCAATCACAAGTAACTGCGTTACTTCCGGTCTGCGTGCATGAGTTCCCAGAGTGGCACTTCCACTACCCAATCGTTGCCGCCCTGTTACTGGAGGGGGAGGTACTTATAAAGGGCGCCGCTCTAGGCTTCCTCCTCGAAGCAACGCTCTATGGTTGCCAGCATGCGGCCCGTGAGCCAGCAACATCCGGGTATTTGGAAGGGAGCTAGGCCTCAGCGCGGAGGGTTATGGGAAGGGGAAGCCCTCTCCTTTCCCTCCCGCTGAGCTTTCCTCCCCGGGAGCTTACATGGCGGCGGAGCTGGCGAGGGCCTTCCTCTCCTGGGCGAGGAGGCCACCGCGGAGCTCTTGGGCACGAGGCCAGCGGGGGAAGAAGCCGAGGGCGCGGAGGAGCATCGGCGAGCAGGCCTCGGCGGTCACCTAGGAGACCAAAAGAGGGGCCGGTTGGGCGGGGGAGGGACTTACGTGTCGCCACAGGCTCACTTCCGGTTGGTCGCCATGGAGACAGGGAGGCATAATGTAGATTGGCAAGGGTGTCGTCCCGCCTCTTCCGGTGTGGGTGTCTGCGCCGCTCTAGGCGGTGGCTTCCAAGAAGCCATGCGCGCATGCGCCACCAGGTGGCATCAGTGGCAATGGAAGCAATGGAAAGCTGCATCTATATAGAGAAATACTGTAGGAATAAATAGTGCAGTTTGGCACCACTTTAACTGCCATGGCTACAGAATCCTGGGATTTGCAGTTCGGTGAGGCACCAGCCCTCTTGGGCAGAGGAGGCTGGAGGCCTTGTGAAACTATAAATCCCAGGCTTCCATAGGATGAAGCTGCAGCACTTAAAGTGGTCTCAAACTGCACTATTTCTGCAGTGTAGAGGCACCCTGGGATTAGTGCTTCTACACTGTAGAAATGAGGCAGTTTTGACACCGCTTTAACTGCCACGGCTCCATGCTATGGAATTCTGGGATGTGTACTAAAACTACAAAGCAGCTTAAAGCCTACGGCATATATAATAACATTTGTGCAAGCCTATGGCATATATAATATAATATAGTATTTGTGCAAGCCTACGGCATATATAATATATAATATAATATATATTTGTGCAAGGCTATGGTATGTCAAAAAGCCGTTTGCTTTACCTTGACCTCTATAAAATACACATTTGTGTGTAACTAAAGCAACAAGCGCTTTTGACCCTTGGAACGGCAGGTTGTAAATCTTTCTCTTTCCAACTTTGGAACAGAAGCCTTTATTATTTTTGCAACTGGGAAAGTAGGCGAGCCGGTGTATTTATTTATTTATCTGCAATAAATATATTTATACTCATTTGAGCGGATTATGGAACGCTGTGAGGTCCTTAGTATGAAACATTTTTGGGGGGATTATTTTCATTTTAACATTTTGTTTTATATGCGATAGGGTCAACTGTGACTGCAAAAGTATTTTTAAAAAAATATTTATATTTATATAACACACCATTACAAATGTATGCAAATCATTTTCAAAGTTGCTCTATCGAATATATAAAATTCTCAGCTCACTTCAATCTTATCTACAGTTACTATATTTGCAAAAAATCTCAGTGTTATGCAGTCCTTCCCTTGTTCCTCTCTGACAAAAGATACCTCCTATTATATTAAGATATTACTCTCTTTCGGTCTTTTTCTTCCCCTTCGTCGTTTAAGAGATTCTCTTAGTATTGATTCAAACATTAAATGTTAATTATTATAATAATTATTAATGTTTCTTTTTCATTTCTATACGCAATTGTCCCTATCATATTTTGTTGGGATTTGGGGGTTGGGAAGGGGACTGCTTTTTATGTAACTTCTATACTATTGTTTTCTTATTGTATTTTTTATTTTTATGCTTGTAACCTGCCTTGATTCCCTTTGGAAATAGGTGGGCTAATAATAATAATAATAATAATAATAATAATAATAATAATAATTTCTACAGTATGGACGCACCCTATGAATCCTCCCCTGCAGGTTTCCACACAAGAGGCCAGCGCAGTGACCCACAAAATGTACCCAGATGACCGAGGAGGGCTAGGCAATTGGCTCCTTGGCTCAGGGTGCGAAACCCTCCACGTTGCAGGCCCCCACTTCATCCAAGGTCTGGAGACTGGTGGGATCTCTGTTGCTAGGAAGAGAAAAGAGACACAACAAGGCAGCTCCTGTTTTCCTCTGCAAAATAATAATAATTATTATTAATAATAAGGGCTAGATGGTTCACCTGGTTGCTGAGCACATTTTTAAAAACTCAGCCTGCCCTTGCAATGCCTAGTGAAAGGCCTGGGAAGAGTTAACCCACCCACGGCTGGCCTGGGGCCAAATCCCTTGCACCTGTCCCAGTATCGGTCACGTGCGCAGTGCCGGCGTCTGGAGCAGGCACAAACCTCTCCTTTGTTCTAAGGCTGAGCGGTCAGCCAAGGAAGCTGGACGTCCGACTCTCCAGTTTCCTTTGGATTTCATTAGAAAGAGCATTGGCCCTCCACATGGGTGGCTTTGGCTTTTGCAGATCTGATTATTTGCGGCTTTGATTAATATGTCCTCTCTAGGAATCTCTACCTCCTTCGGCGCAATTCTGCTGGAAGTTGACCGTAGAGTTGGGCCGGCAAACCTAGACGTGTATTTTGTGGGTTTTTTCAGGCTGTGTGGCCATGTTCTAGAAGAGTTTCTTTCCGACGTTTTGCCAGCATCTGTGGCTGGCACCCACCCACTCCCTTCCATGCCAGTATTCTCTGAAGATGCCAGCCACAGATGCTGGCAAAACGTCAGAAAGAAACTCTTCTAGAACATGGCCACACAGCCTGAAAAACCCACAAAAAAACTATGGATGCAGGCCATGAAAGCCTTAAACCTAGACGTTCCTAGAGAAAAGACTTGTCTAGGCATTTGTAGGTCCTCCGGCATGATTCTATGGTCAAATTCTGGCAGATGTTGTCCATAGGTTTGCACTGGAGGACCTGCAGATTCCTAGAGAGGTGTTCTCCCGTATTGTTTTAGTGGGTTTTTATTTGCAGTTTCCCCGCTTTCACAGGGGGCCTGTGTCCCTGAATGTGGAGGGCCCACTGTCCATCTGCATGGTGTGCTGGTGAGGGCTGTGCCTAAACCATGCCCACTTTGGAAGAAGAGATGGATGCCACCTCTGCCCCGTGCCAGATGTGGTCCTGGGCAGCAGCAACCCAGCGTAATGCCGGGACTCTGCACCATCCCTCCCTGCTGTGCAATAACCCTCCTGCAGAGTTTGTCCTTTGTCTCCAGCCAGGGAACGGAGCCAAGCTATAGGGTTGGGCCGACAGTCACAGTCCTTGAACTCGGACCAGGCATAAATAAACAGAAGCTTGTTCATTCCACTCTCGGCTCGGTGGATCCGTCTCGTCCTCGCCTGGGCAGAAATTGAGCCGGTTTGACCCACACTTTGCAGGAAAAAAGGCACAGATAGTACCTGGGTCACACACCTAGTTGGGTTCATTTTACTGGGACAATTGTCTCAAACACTTTCCAAAGGTGGAGGTCAGAGATAGGTATCCTGGGGCATGTGTGGCTCCCTAGGAGCATTTTTGGATGACCTCAGGCAAGTCACATTCTCTCAGCCTCATAAGAAGGCCATAGCAACCCGCCTCTGACTATAGAAAGTCCTGTAATAGGATCACCTTAGGGTTGTTGGGTGTAGGCATATACAACACCAGATGCTAACAGGAGGAGTAGGGTCCACCAAAGGTCCTCTAGAAGGTAAAACAGTCCCCAACAGTTATCTGGTATAGGGCAAAGATGGAGGAAACGGTGCCTCTGTGCATGTGCCAAGTGCATTGCCAACACCAACCCCATCCTGTTGAGCATCTCACAAATCCTTTTGCTTCCGAACTTTGTGGGTGCCTTTTCACCCCAAGATTATTACCTCTCCCCCTCCGAAATGGAGGCCTGGGCTTCATTTTGTGCAGCTTAAGGTGTGTTTATAACCCCTGGCTCAAAATTCCTGGAAGGACAGGGATAGCAGCTGGGTTGTGCCCTACATGTCCAAGGCCAGGGCTTGCAAGCTAGAGGTGCAGGACCCAATCCACCAACTGCTTCTGTTTCCTATCTCCATAGCATTATATAACCTTTCCTCCAGCTTCCTTCCCAAAGGAGAAAGGTTACCTGCAAACAGTTATCTCACCTTGACAACAAGCCATGAGCTTTGCACACGAAATGTGGCAGGGCTCCCCTCCCACTGCCCATTTCGGCATACCTGAGTATTTCTGTAAGTGAGATCCCGCAGAGAGGCCTCAGTTCTTCCCTGGAACATTTTTGGACGGAGCCACGGCGCTTAAAGTAGTGTCAAATTGCATTATTTCGACAGTGTAGATCAGTGGTTCCCAATCTTTGGTCCTCCAGATGTCTTGAACTTCAACTCCTAGAAGTCTCTGCCAGCTTGGCCATCAGGAATTCTGGGAGATGAAGTCCGAAACATCTGGAAGACCAAAGTTTGGGAATCACTGCTGTAGAGGCACCCCAGGTCTTGCAAACTCAATCCACTTGCAATGTTCCTATTGCCTTTCTTTTTGGATGCCCACTTTAATGCAGTCAAAGGAACAAAGATTAAGGCCATCCGGATAATAAGTCTAGGATCGGAGACTCAGTGACTCCATGGAGCCTTTGCAAATCTTCCTGGTCTTGTTCCAGGGACAACCCTGGATGAGTCCAAAGGCCACCCCGTCCAACTCGGATGGCTCAGTCCATAGAGGCCAAAGTGCTGGGGGACTGTTCCATGAATGCTGGCCGAAGGGGAGTATCCCGGAGCCAACAGTCGGTAGCGGAAAAACCCCAAAGCCTTTGCTGCAGAGATGCAGAAGCATGCTCCTTGATGTACATTTTCTGAATCACAAGGAAGAAACTAGGTGTTGTTGTTTTTTTCCTGACATAAGAAACTGTTTCGGGATGTAAGAGCTGCCCAAAGGCTGAATCAGACCTAGGTGCGGTCATTTCAGCTAGTGGATTGTCCAGCTCCCGACAGTGGTCAGCCATTCTTGGTTTTGTTCTGGTTTGTGACTTATAAAGTCACAAAGTTTATGACTTATAAAGTCACGGGCAACATTAAGAGGGTGCGGGGGGGGGGTGCGGACCACACTGGGTGACCACTCCTCAATTTTTCATCTTCCATTTGTGGCCTTTATTCACCTGCATCCCTTTGAAACACTGGAGCACATGCTCAGGCTGGGCATACGATATTGTACATTAAAGGTGCCGTGTTAATTTTAATTTTGCTCGTCGTTTATGTCGCAGCTATTGCCACTGCATTCAATGCAGAATGACCGATGAGTAACTTTGGTGCAAAAAGGCGTTAGTAAGGATTCTGTATGCCGTGGTATGAGAGAGGGGTCAATGGGGTATGTGTGTGACATGATGTATTGCCAGACTGGGGGACGCCAGCCCTAGTGATGCCATTGCTTATATGGCTCAGGTCCAGACTCTCTGAAAGCTTGCATTTCCCTGTACAAGCCTGCCTGAGAGTCTCTGCCCAGCAGCTAGCATTCAGGGGACATACTCTGGACATATGTGATAAGTTCTGATTTTGGCAGCTATGTGGATTCATGCTCGGTTGGTACTTGGATGAGCGATTGCCAGTTTCGGCCCTTGGCTCTTCAGGCAGGGCAAGCAAAGAATCCTTCCTGGAAACCTGGAGATCAGAGCAGAGACTATGGGCTGGACAGACTACCAGGCTTCTGGTACCCAAGCAGACGGCCTCCGCCAGGTCCAATAATGGATGACATCTCCAGGAAGGGCTGGAAAGGAACCCTTTCTGAATCCTTAGAGAGATGCTTTTGCTGGTCAGAGTTGACAGTACTGGATAGGGAAGACCCAGGATTTGTCCGAGGGCAGCTTCCTGTGATTATTTAGCCATCATTTAACCATCACAACATATTGTGAGCTGTCCCGATTGATCTCAAAGGGGCGGGGTATAAATAAAATTTATTATTATTATTATTATTATTATTATTATTATTATTATTATTTATCATGACCAATGCCACACTATTTCTCTTCTTCCTCCTGTGCCTAGCTTGGTCTCAAACCCATTCACAGAGACATGGCTATGCCCCACACCTTGTGGCTTTGAGTTCCACAGGTGCATTGCATCCTAAACCTGTAAACCCATTCACAGAGACATGGCCATTCCCACATCTTGTGGCTGTGAGTTCCACAGGTTCACCGCATCTTGAACCTAAAGCCCTCCATCTTCATCATGGGTGGTAGTGGTGGCAGAGGATGTTTCTTTCTATTCCCCCCCCCCCTCCACCGGTCCCATTTTATTGCTGCCCAATTTATTTCAGTAAGAGACCATCTCCATAGATCATACCCGTTGGATCGGGAATTGTCAACCTCCTTCTCTGCTACTCTGACTGGTTTTCCACTGGGAGATGCTGGTCTAAATCCAGTTGCTCAGCCCAACGGAGTCAATTGCTAGCAGGTACGTCAGTTCCCTTGATCCATTGATCCTGCTTCAACTGGGAATAGAAACCGGATTTTGGCCATGTCCACATCCATAAGCTTGTCTACTTAATTCTGTCCAAAGCTGGGTCAGGTACCACCTCTAAAATAGTGCTCTATTTTAAGTATTCCTTCCAGCATCTCTCAGGTGAAAACCAGGAAATGTGAAGCCAAGCAACATCCAAGTGTGGTCAAGATGGCGAAGATTATTAATGAGGAAGATGACATAAGCTAGGAAAGGCTGCGGGAGTTTGCTTTTGCCTGAGCCAACTGGGAAAGGCGAGAGTCTGCCCCATCCTTTCCTCTCCTACCTGCCGAATAAAATGAGTCCAAATTATGTTTGCCCTCTGAACTCAGTTTGCAGCAATGGAAATAAGTGGAGGACAAAAAGGGGAAAGTGGGAGGTGGAGAGAGGAACTGGGACATTTTAAAAGCAACTGAAAAAGTGGGACAGCGGAGGATTAACTGGGACTGTCCATGCCAAATTGGGAAGAGTTGCAGGCTATGTTTTAAGCAATTTCTAAAAAGCTACATTCACAGGTTTTCCTCCTAATTCCAGCACATTTGTGATTTTTCCATGGGCGTTTGTTAGGGGCGTAGGCACACAAGGGACAAAATGGAGATGTTTCCTCTTCCAAATATGAGTTCTGCCTCCCAAGGAAATTTTCCTTCAGTCCCTAAATTTCTAGCAGAGTGAGATATGGAAAACTATTCATTGCGAAAACTCTTCCGTTTGCTGAGTTTGCATTCCCCGTATCACTCTGCCAGGCCCTTTTCTTTCTCCGTCTTTCTCAATGCTGGACTGAAATCTGAAGTGGTTTTATTGCTAGAAATTTGGGGGCCGAAGGAATGTTTCATTAGGATGGGCAGAATTCTTATTTGGAGGGCAATGCCACCTTGGATCTCATCCTTGGAGGAAGATGGGGAATACATTCAATCAACCAATCAACCAATAAATCAATGCCCTTGTTTTGCACTCGCCATAGCTATACCCCTGGCTTCTTTTTTCAGTTAGGCTCATAGTTTTGAGCAAAAATTCGGTTTCTGCCAAGCCTTTTCAATGGCTTCTTGTTGACCCTCTCTGATTGTGTCTCCTTGCCACTTGTGAGCGAAAAACCGGCAAAGTGTTGCGTGCGTGGATACAAAAGGCACGGGTATTGAAAGGGCTTGGCAGAAGCCGAATTTTTACTCAAAACTATGACCAAATAAACTCCAAGCAAGGGAACAAAACATTCAGAGTTAAAAGAATAGGAAGGATTCTTGTGTTGGGGGGGGGGAACGAATGTCAACAGCCCACTTGTTCTCAGAAGAATGGAATTTGTTGGCTCTGGTAGTCAAGAGAACGCAGCCTTCTGTTGGGTAACTAGAAGAGAGTTTTATTTGGGAGGGCGCAGGGCGAAAGGAACAAAAGCAGAAACACCGTGTAACTTATTAGAAAGAACGAGACGGAGTCACGGTTGCCTTCAGGCACATGTAACAAAGGTCTATCCCCACCCATGTCCCTTCTCCATCGGTCAGGGAGAGAATGGCCATTGATCAAGATGGCCGTGACTTGGATAGCCGGGCTATTATTAGCCCGGTTCATCTCTCTTCCCCTCGCTTTGGTTGCCAACATCCCGCAGTCCAAAGGAGTGGTGACCAACCACCGGTGTGGCTCCAGAAAGAAAGGAAGAGCTAGGTAGTGACCAGATGAAGGACGGTGGCCATCTTGGACTCCTCGTTCCTGGTGACCTCCCTGCCGAGAGATCCTTAGCCTCAGAGATACCTGCTGGGTGGCTTCAAATTCACCTTCCAACCTACGCTTCCATTTCTCAGACAGCAGTGTTTGTTTTCCTTGAGATAGCCTCCTTAACTTAGAAAAAGAGGAGTCTATCTGTTGCCACCACCACCACCCACCAGTCTACTTTCTACTCATCTCCAACAACAACTCAACCGATGGGTTGGTAAATTGCCCAACCATCAACCCAACGCACCCCTTCTCACTTGTTGGACTGTTTCTGCCTCCGTCACCACCTCTCTGCATTGCAAAAATAAAAGAAAAGATCGCATCCCTCCTCCCCGCTCACCAATCAGTTTCCCCCAGAAAAGTAGATAAAATGGCCTCCGACTATACACATCTGTGGGCCAAACAAGATGACCCCTAGGTCCCAAGTCTGCTATACAAGGCTATACAAACCGCGTGTCGACCACAACCCAATCCCCCCCCCCATGCCAGTCTCTCATGGGACTGAAGATAAATCTTGGGGTGTGGGCTTCAGGGCCCAATCCACCATTGGCTTGACCAAAGTCCAAGAAGAGGAGAAAGATTGTCTGGAGATCAAAGGCAAACGCTACCCATGAGATGGAGCCAAAGAAGTTTCCTTCTACTTTCTGGGAAGTGTTTGTTGTGCCATTTAGGAGGAAGCCATGGCTATCCTTGACTTTAAGAAGTGTCCCCAACAGCCTAACACATCTCTGTACATTTTAGCGGCTGTTCGTTCCATGAACAAGGAAATCATGGCGTCTGGGCACATGTCCTGTGGCGACGTTCCCCTTCACGCCCATGGGAAGGCTCAGCTACTTCATACGTAGTTTTTCTTGTCGTAGCTTGCCATTGTTGACTTGGGTGCTGAGTAGGCAACGTTGCTTGGTCGGTACCTCGTCTCTTTGGGTGGACAGGAGCAGCAGAGCAAAGCACCCCCAAAAAGAAGAAGGGCGGAGGCTGCCCAGCCGATGTAGAGTGCTGAACCCAGCTCCCGTTTCCGGGCCTCGGGCACCAAGGAGTTGTAGAAGTCACGGATGATTTGGTTGGCCGACCAGGAGACCGGGATGAGGGTGAGGATGCCGGCCAAGAGGAAGATGACACCGGCCACGATGGTGACCTTGGCTTTGGTGGACTCTTCCTCGATGCAGCGGGTGCACTGGGCCCCCATCAGGAAAATGAGGACCCCGAGGCCACCGAGGACAATAGCGATGACGGTCAATGCCCGGGCAGCCTGGATGTCCTGCCCTAGGGCCAGCAGGGAGTCGTAGATCTTGCATTGCATCTGTCCGGTGCTTTGGACCACGCAGTCCATCCACAGCCCTTCCCAGGTGAATTGCGCCGTGACAATGTTGTAGCCAATGAAGGCCGTGACGCGCCACGTTGGAAGGGCACAGCACAGGATGCAGCCCACCCAGCCCAAAACGGAGAGGGCCACGCCGCCGATTTCCAAGCCCATCGACATGTTTGCCACTGCGTTCAAGCCAAGCGTTGTTTCGGGGCCGTGGGACAACCTGGAACTCCTTCTCTGTGTGTCTCTCTCAGCCTGTCTTTTCTCTCCGGAGTGCGTCTCTGGCTTCCGGCAGAGCCCTAGAGGCACCCAAAGCCCGGGGCTGATTTATAACCGTCCCCATTGCCAGGGCGGGTGCCCTGTTAGCTCAGGCGGGGTGGGGCTTCCCCAACGGACTCTCAACCTGCCCTTCCTTCTCTCACCATCCTCCTTTTTTGTTTATTTGTGGAGATGGCTTGAGCGAAAGGGATGGAGGCTGGCTACGGAGGAGAGTGGGTTGGAGTCGGGCCCTGAATTCCAGGATGGCTGTTGAGCGTGACACTCTCTTTCTTTCTTTCTTTCTTTCTTTCTTTCTTTCTTTCTTTCTTTCTGGAAGGCAAGGCAGAACACCTGTCTTGTTTAAAAGGTTTCTCTGACCATTCCCTGGTTGAACATCAACTCTTGTATTAAGTCAGGTTGCCAGCTCTCCAGGCCAGGCCCTGATTCTCACAGTTTGGACCTGTTTCTGCAGGAGGGGAAGGAATCTCAGGGTGAGAGCGCTGACTTGAAAAGTCTGTGTGTGTGTGTGTGTGTGTGTGTGTGTGTGTGTCTCTGTATTTTCCTTGTTTGTTAGACTTGGCATTTTTTTATTTGAATGGTATGGAAAGGCAATAGTAAACCTCTGAACAAATCTTGCCAAGGTCATCATAAGTCAGAAACAACATGAAGGGACACAACAACAACAATGCTCTATACAATTAGGTTTTATGCTTAATGATATCACTAAAGCAAAGCAGCTTCATTTATATACCGCTTCATATCGCGCTATGGGATGTCTAAGCGGTTTACAACTGTGAGCTGATTGCCCCCCAACAATCTGGGTACTCATTTTAGCGACCTCGGAAGGATGCAGGCCTGAGTTGAGCCTCAGCCCTGGCTGGTATTGAACTCGCAACCTTGTGGTCTATGAGTGAGTGGCTGCAGTACAGGCATTTAACCACTGCGCCACTAAGAGCTTCCCCATTTAATAACATCCTTGCCATAGGTCCACCTCCTGTGACAAGGATGGCAATAGAACAGGAGGCCTCTGGAACCCACTTTTGTACCCCCTGAACCCTGCAAAAACTTCCCAAATCCCCATTTTTTAAAAAGTTTTTTTGAAATTAATTTTTAATTATTTCCAAAACAACATTACAAATAATAAAAAACATAAGCACATACATTTCTATAATGGAGAATTCTCCCTCAATAACATTCACACCCTTTGGTCATCCACCTCTTTCTCTTCCCTTAACCTCCCATCATCCTCTCTTCCCATTCGCCTTGCAAAGAAGATGATAAAAAATTTGGCAAAGCGTTTTAATGAAATTCATTTGGCAGAGGGGAAAAAGCAAGGGTAAGAATGAAAGTTTTACAAGATGAGAAAGAGAGAGCGGGTCTAGCGGTCCCAAATCTTAAATTTTAAAAAAGGTTTTTAAATGTTGGATTGATCTGAGGGCAATCTTCCTCCATTGAGCCAAGCAGAAAGCCACCTAATCCTGTATTGCCCTGAAATGTCTCCATTTCTCTCTGCAGTCCCTCTCAAAATATTGTCAGGAAGTGATGCAATGGAACTACCTGTCACCATTTTGAGAAGGATTGTAGAAGATAATGGGGGCATTTGGGCTTCTGGTGTGGGGATGTGGCCCATTGGTTGGGGATGACCAATGGGGGGACATTTCCGCCTCTTCCCAACACAATTGCCCAGTCCTGTCCTATAGCATCACAAGTTGGGTCATCCCTAAGTTTTGGGTGAACTTGCTGCTTCTTCATTTGGTCACATGGATGCCAAAGATACTTGTGGACCTCTTAGACCTCTTGGGTTTGACAAGATCAACTTGGGTCAAGTCTACTCAACCATGTAGGATTCTAGCTTCCTGGACCTTA
Organism: Phrynosoma blainvillii; assembly: GCA_026167975.1. Taxonomy (NCBI): domain Eukaryota; kingdom Metazoa; phylum Chordata; class Lepidosauria; order Squamata; family Phrynosomatidae; genus Phrynosoma; species Phrynosoma blainvillii. Next base: position 16,272,539 of record JANUYF010000014.1, read on the forward strand.
AATCTAGTGGGTTGAGAAAGGGAAGAAAAAATTGCCAAAATCTGGGGGGGGGGGGGGAGAAGGGGGAGAAGACTTTTCCAGCACAGGCTATGTGACAATTTTGGGTAGTCCAAAAATTATTAACATTTCCAAGCTCTGGGAAGAGAGCTGTGCAACACTGGCCACACGACCAGTTTTGGTAGCCGGAAAAAGTGATTTGTCCAAGCTCTGGGAATGAGTGTGCCATGTTGGTGCAGGACATTGCTAGACTGACCACCATTGGAGACAAAAGTACTAGATTTGGCTTAATCCTCCAAAGCAAAGCTCCATTTCCTGCCTTCCCCAGGAGTTTATTTAAGGATTGAAGGCCCTTGGAGCAACACTTGTTTAACTAACCTCCCTGAGCAACGATGGTTTATTTGCCGTTGTGTTTGTTCTGTCCTTGGGTACACATTCCCTGATGATTTCTTATCAGTGTCCTGGTTTCTCGGTAGCGTCGGCCGCTCCCATCTCATTGCCTCTGCAAAGCAAGAAAGCTGAACGGACCCAAAACAGAGATGGCCGTTGAAACCAACCATGGGCACGTACATACCTTTTCTTTGTGTCCCATCAGGGGTGGGAAACCAGGAGAGGAAGAGACTGGATAGTTGCCAATAGTTTTACAGAAAGGCTGGTGATGCCATACACACACACATAAAAATCTCCTCCACTGATACCCTATAAAAAAACCTTTACCGATACCATTACAGACTTTTACAAGAGTTAGAGCTGTTACTGAGAGCAAGCATGGCATAGTGGTTTGAGCATTGACTCTGGAGACCAAGGTTTGCATCCCTGCTTGGCCATGGAAACCCATTGAGTGACCTTGGGTGAGACATACTCTCTCAGCCCCAGAAAGCCCCATGATAGGGTCTCCATGAGTCAGAAATGACTTAAGTGCACATAACAATGACTGTTGCCGTAGACCACAGAAGATGATCATTTATTTGGCCACCTGTGGTGGATAGCATGGCTGACACACAGAAAGACTGAATGGAGGAGAATTTGGATCTTACTGGTGATGGTGGGGTCTTGTTACCCCAAAAAGTGGGGGGACCAATGATGGCATCTCCTTGGTATTTTGGGGATATTAATTAGCTCAATAAAGAGGGTTGCAAGGGGTTGGGTAACTTGCAGGATCTTTTAAGCCTATGTATATCTGTACTCACTGCTAGAGAGATTCTGGTTTATAATGAATCAAAGTTTTATTTAGAGATGTGCAATGGTCCATGAAAACACACAAAACCAATGCAACTTGAAGAACCATACAACACTAACAGAAAAGAAAGGTGTGAGAGGTGAAATAGTGAGTAGTTAATAATTCCCAGTCCTGAATATGTGGTTCCCCGAAATGGAGAGCGACCCAGATGGAATCTGAGGGTGGTACATTGAGTAAAAAGGACCGTGTATGCACATAGGGTTCATATGCAAACTAGGAGTTCTGGCGTGTGCAAGGTGGCCAGATTTAGGGCTGCTAATTATATCCTGTTTTGCATACTCGAGGGATAAAAAAGCAACTAAAATGTGGGATGATGGAGGATTCATTGGGATGGTCCTGGCATGTAAGCATGAGTGAACACTGTGATGTACACAGGAGAAAAAAAAAATCCAGTGCAAAAATCTAGGTTGAGTCAATAGAGTATAGTTGGGCCTCATCTGGAATAATATTGCCTCTAGTTCTGGGCATTCATAGTTCAAGAAAGATGTGGACAAAGTGGACCAAGTCCAGAGGAGATTGAGAAGATGGTCAACGTTCTGGAAACCAAGCCTTGTGGGGACCGACTTGTTTAGTCATGTTTAACATTTCCATTAAATGTAGCTTCTAGGTAGCATGGGAATGCCTTAAGTGAAAGAATGCTATATTACTATGGCAGCAGACTGCAGTCTCTCTCTACTTAATCAATACATTCATATCCTGCCCTATATCTAAAGATCTTGGGGCGGCTTACAATACAACCAGCTGAAAACAATAGGTAACAACAACCGTTTCAAAGATTTAAAATATATTAAATGGTGCATCGGTTAAGAAACAGAGGACGCAATCCTCCATCTGAGAATGCAACCATTCCTGATATCTTTGACTCAGTCCTTCTGGAGTTCAGTTCCTTTCAATTTTTCGGAGTCTCTCCCTCTTTCTTCACATATCCTCATATTTGAGACATGAGAGCAGAGAAGTCACTTGCTCACACGCATATACACACACATGCACACACACCCTGATTCACGATCATAGGTTTCGGGTTTCTTCAGGGCTGTGTGTGGGGATCCCTGCCAGTTCTTGGGGAGGAACCTTTGGCTTGCAAACAGTTGCGGTTGTTGTTGCTGCTTCGTAGCAGTTGGTTGTATTGGCTCAGCCTTGCTGCACACCACAACCGTAGTGCGATGATGACAACCTTTCTCTGTGCAAATCCTGGTAGGTCAGGAAGAAGGACTATGTGCCCCATTTTGTGGCTAACAGGGGACCTTTTAATATTCAAAAAAATCTTTCTTGTCCTCAAATGTTTCCCAGGGGGATGTGAGCATCACTTTCTTCACCCTTTTGCCCTCCTGGGGCATTTAAGGTCCAGGAAAAGCCTTCTCCTTCCCAACAAGAAGTGACCCAAAAGTTGAGCTTATTTCCAAACAGGGAAATATATTCTCTCCCTCTTTCTTTGTGTTGGAATGATAAGCTGTGTGCAACTGTGGTAGGTATTTAACCCATAATATTTAATGGCATCTGCCTCGGTGTCAGATTTGGGCACAGAAACATCGGGGCATGGAACAATTCTGAACTGGCAAACCGAAATTAGAAGTCAGGGCGCTATGACATTTGGGCGATTGGGCTGGGCAAGTAGCCAAGGGAGATGAGGAGTAGCCCAACAGCAAGAACTGGGAAACAAAAGACGGTTACTGGGGTGGGATGGGGAGGCAGAAAACTCTGTGTCTGAAGTCCAAGATCTCTCAGCAAGGAGTAAATATCTGCATGTGGAGATACGCAGTATGCTCACTACAAAAAACCCCATCCACAATAGCAACACAGCGCAACCCATGTCAACGGCAAAGTGCTGCTGAGAATGCTCAGTGCACAACACACGATGGAGAATTGCAATGGACTATATCAGATGCACTACTGCCCTGCACAATATGGGATGCGCAGCATCAATCTTAAGTGCATAGCTGCAATGCACAGCGTGCAACCACAATGCATAATGCACAAGGCACAACTAGCAAAGAGAAGATACATGCTGTAGGTTAAAAGATCTTGTTGCTGCTGGAAAGAAAGAAGTTGGCAGCAGGAGCTTTCGTAGACTAAAGTCTACTTCCTCAGATGCATTTGGAAAGAGATTTTAGTCTATGAAATCTCCTGCTGCCAATTCCTTTCTTTTACTTAGTCTCAGAGGTGCTACAGGATCTCTTTACATACTGACTAACACGGCTATATCTTTGAATATTTTAACATTCAACGGAGGAACATGATGTCTGTGCAACTCCGCTTCTGTCACTATCAGCAGAAAGCGACGGTTTTGCAATGGTGACTTTTTGGCCCTGCAAGCACAATGTGTCTTAATAAATAATAATAATAACAACTTTATTTTTGTTCCCATTGTAGTTTGATTTGATTATATTGTTATTGTTTTTAATGGATAAATGTATTTTAATCTCTTCTAGTTTAATCCTGTTTTAAGGGGTTGGGAGGGTAGGATTAGGGGATGAGGGAATGTTTTAATTCGTTGTTTGTTTTAACGTTGTAACCCACCTCGATTGTTGAGCAGAGGGGCGGGCTATAAATAAAAATTATTATTATTATTATTATTATTATTATTATTATTATTATTTTGTATCCCGCCTTTTGCCTTTAGGCAATCAAGGCGGCTCGCAAAGTTACATATAAAACAACCAAATCCATCACAACAACAATAACATACACTTTTGTACATCTGTAACTGGAAGCCAGCATGTGAGTATGGCTGTGTGTTTGTTTGTTTTGGGTGTGTGTGTGCGTGTGCGAGAGAGAGACTTTGTGTGGCAACTCTTTGGCTTTGTATAGGGATGCTTTTCTCTTTCCGTTGTAATTAGTTACCCTTTTGCAAAAGAAAGAGGCCCGAAACCCACTCCCAGACCTTGCCAGAGCCTTCCAGTCCAATTTTCCATCCGCTGCGCAGCTTTGCGTCAGAAGAGAGAACAATTGGCGCATTCTTCATCTGCTGAAGCCGCATGAGGAACAATCGGTGAACTTTATGTCCTGCATGACCGCAAAGTCGGGCATGAGACGAAAGAGGCAAGAGGTGTGCGAAATTTGGGAACCCAGTGCTATTCTTACGCTTAGTTTTGTCCCACTTTATTTATTTGATCTGTCCATTAAAATATCTCTATCCTGCTATTTAGCAGGGGATCCCAGGGTAGTGTACAATGTAAACAGTTTAAACCCTTCCAGCTTCAAACTGTTAGTAATTAAAACAAGATTTTTTTAAAAAAATAGATTAAATAAAACAACAGTTGCAACAACTTGAAAAGCCGCAGCAATTTAAACCCAGGCACATGCACCTCTTGGAATAAATGGGTCCCCCAAGGCTTTAATAAGAGCTGCATCTTGGCTTGGCGCTAATGTTTCCATTTCGCTCCCGAGAGCGATCTCCAACGCAAGGAGGAATTGAGACAGGAATCCCGATTCTGATCGTCACACTTGGAATTGATGGCAGGAAAGCATGGAAATATCAGTCTCTTGCATCCTGATCAATAGGAGAACAGACCTCCATCATTCAGGGAGACACCACTTAGTTAAGCATCCTTAACTAAGTAGTCTCTCCTGGCCCTAAACCCTGGCATCCTGAGTGATGAAAGCAGACAATCTCCTTGATTGCATATCCTCCTACCCTGAAGCCATGCCATTAGCAACAGAACAATACCTATTCAACCAGAACAATACACAGTTTACATGGGAATCACTCCTCCCTACCCAGAGTCTCACAGTATATATAGACCCACTCTCTTCCATGCCAGCATTCTCTGAAGATGCCAGCCACAGATGCTGGTGAAACGTCAGAAAGAAACTCTTCTAGAACATGGCCACACAGCCCAAAAAACCCACAAAAAACTATGGATGCCGGCCATGAAAGCTTACGACTTCATGATGAAAGGTTTTCTTGTTAAGTATCCTTAACTAATAGAATTCAAAGATATAGTCATGTTAGTCTGCAGAATCAGTATGTAGAGAGATCTTGTAGCACTTTTGGGACTTACTGAAATAAAGAACTTGGCAGCACGAGCTTTCATAGACTAATATGCATCTGAGGAAGTAGACTGAAGTCTAGGAAAGCTCATGCTGTAAACTTCTTTCTTTCAGTAAGTCTCAAAGCTGCCACAAGATCTCTCTACATACTTAACCTTAACTAAGTACTGTAGCTGATCTAGGATCCTGGCTGCAAATCCTTACTCGTATCATTTTCATGCAAATTTTTGCACTGAAAAAAAAAAAAACTGGCGAGGCTGGGGGCTGGAGAAGTTTTCCGGCAGGATCCCAAGCATCTGCGAGCTGCAACCTCACACCTTGGGTTTAAAGTTTTCTGTAAGAAAGTGTGCCTCAAAAGAGTCCATTCATGGGGAGAGGCGGGTAAGAAATAACAACAACAACAAGAACAACAACTTCTTTAGCTGTGGATACTGTTGTGGCAAAGGGTTGCACTGGATACCCTTGGGCTCCCTTCCAGCTCCGTGATTCTCTGAATTGAGTCTGTTTTCAGCTGCTGTAGGCCACCTGGGAGAAGGGTGGGAAACACGCATTGAATGAATAGATAAAATAAAATTGGGCATTCCTCAAACAATTGTTGCTCTTCTCCATTCTTTCCCCTCTTGGCACACTTTGGCACACCTGGCCATGGACCCCATGGCTTCCCGCAGGGCCTTCCTTGCCTCTCCCCGCCTCCCCTGGCCACCTGCCTGGCCATGCCCAGGCCTCCCTCTCAAGGAACTGGTCCTGCCACTCTGCTGGATGCTTAGAGACCCCCTTCTCTCCTCCTTTCCCTCCCTCCCTCCTTCCTTCTTTCCCTCCTTTTGCCATCTTTGGGAATCGCTCGCTCGCTCGCTCGCTGGAAGCCACAGAAAGTTCTGCAACAGGTGAGTTGACCCTTGTCCATTTGTCCCTCTGCATCCCCCATCAGATGCTCAGGAAACTGGCTTGGAACATCTCCAATATTCTCCAGAATATATTGGAACATCTCCAGTATTCTCCAAAATATTTGGGTTTGCAGGAAAAAATGTTTTGGGTTCTCGGAGCAGGGTACCATAGGGAGAGAAGTTGCAATCCCATTGACCAGGGTTTGGCATTGCTTGGGGAGGCTTTTCCTAGCCCCAGTGATGCCAGGTGGCACGCATTCCCCCAAATCAGCACACTATCACCATTGTGCATTGACTCTTACTGGGGCCCTGTTATTCCCTTTCCCCTTTGCAAGTTCCCCAACAGAAAAAGGACAGACGTGTTTGTCCGAGGCGGAAGGGTTGTGGGAACAGAGTTGTGTGTGTGGTACCATTGTGCATTGCACAAGTAGATGGGCACGTGCATTTGGTTCAAAGTTGTGGAAGCAGAGTTGTGCTGTTTTACCATTATGCATTGGACAAGTAGGCAGGCCCTTGCATTGCGCACACATTGTCGGTTTTGTTGTGTGTCTTCAAGTTGTTTCCGACTTACGGTGAGCCTAACGATGACCCTATCATTGGGTTTTCTTGGCAAGATTTGTCCAAAGGGGGTTTGCCATGGCCTTCCCCTGAGGCTGAGAAAGTGTGACTTGCCCAAGGTTACCAACAGGTTTAATGGCCGAGCGGGGATTCAAACCTTGCTCTCCAGGATTGTGGTCCAACACTCAAACCCCTATGCCACACTGGCTCATGTACAAACCAGGGCACATGTGCCCAAGCAATGTCAAATTGTGCCCAAGATGGTAAAATATATTAATGAAGAAGAACAGAGAAGTGAGGAGAGGTTGCAGCAGTTTGCTTTTGCCTGGGCTGACTGGGAAGATAAAACCTCTACCTGTCCTCTCCTCCCTGCTGAACTAACTGAATGCAAACTCCTTTTGCACTTTGAACTCAATTTTCAGCAATTGAAGGAAGCTGAGGACCAGTGTCATACCTAATATATTTGACACCCGGTGCGGATCAAACCCCCTCCTTTCTTGACACTGCTGAGGACAAAGGGAGGAGGAGAGGGAAACTGGGACACTTTAAATGCCGTTGCAAAAGTGGGAAGGAAGAGGATTCATCGGGACTGTCTCTACCAAACTGGCTTTAACTATCATGGCTCAATGCAATGGAATCCTGGAATCTGTAGTTTGGCAAGTTATTTCTTCTTCCCTGCCAAGAGAAGGGTGAGCTGGTTCCCAATATTAATAATAATAATAATAATAATAATAATAGGATTTATTTCTAGCCCACCTATTTCCAAAGGGAATCAAGGCGGGTTACAAGCATACAAATAAAAGAATACAATAAGAAAACATGTTGTTGTCCTTTTGCCAATATGGAGAAGCATCTTATGCATGAGGCTGCATCTGCACTGCAGAATTAATGCAGTTTGACACTCCTTTAATTGCCATGGCTGTATCCTATGGATTCCTAGGAGACTCTGTCAGAGAGCTCTGGGCCCACCACAAACTACAAATCCCACGATTCCATAGCATAGCTGAAGCGGTGTCAAACTGCATTAATTCTGCAGTGCAGACGCAGCCTGTGAGGCCAAAGTTCTGGTCTCTCTGTCGGTGTGTTGGCTCCTCTTTCAAGCAAACCCAGCCCTGTTTTGCCTGAAACCCATAAACGTATCTCGTTATTCATTTATTTTGGTTGCGGGGGAAAAACAACCCAGAGGTTATGAGCGTATGAAGTTCGAATTTTCACGTTGTTGGGAAAACACCCGGACGTTTCTGATACTGTTAAGGGAATGAGTCAGTACGTGAGTCAGTGTCTGGTGGACTACTGTTTCTTTCTTTTAATAAAAGCCTTATCTCTTTGTGTTCCTATGTGCATGAGATAATCTGCACAATTTTGCTCATCGATTAGATACTGGCTGAATTCCTACATCAGGGCTTTGCATGCAAAATTCTGCAGCAATGGTGCTGGACATCTTGAATCTTCCACAGATGAACACAGACCCAAATGAACAAAGAAACATGCATATGCCATGCATGTGCAAGCATGGATTTGCAAGAGTCTTGCATGTGCAAATCCATTCCTGTAACCTTTATCAGAACATAGATGTTCTGCATCAGATTTTCTTTTCTTTTTAAAAATATCCAGCTACTTCTATGAGGGAACTTACACATGAATAGGGTTGCCACATCTCTGGCCCTGGCCCCGAATCTCCATTTTTTGTGGGAGATAAGGATGCAAACCTTCCAGTTTTGGTGGACTCAGGCTGCATCTGCACTGAAAGAATAATGCAATTTGACACTGTTTTAACTGCCATGGCTCCATGTGAAGCTATCCTGGGATTTGTAATTTGTTGCGGCACCTCAGCTCTCTTAAGATGGCTAAACTGCTCACACAACTCCACTTACAACAACATTTTGTTGTCGTAGTTGTTGTTGTTTGCCTTCCAGTCATTTCCAACTTACGGTAACCCTAAGGCCATATATCACAGGGTTTTCTGGGGCTGAGAGAGTGTGGCTCTCGATGGGTTTCCATGGCCAAGAATGAAGATTTTAGCCAACTTCTACAGTGGGCCCTTCAATATCCACTGAGGTTTGGTCCCAGGACCCTCCATGGATACCAAAATCTGTGGCTACTCAAATCCCATTAAATACAATGGCATAGTAAAATGGTGTCCCTTATATAAAATGGGATTTGCTTTGTGGAATTGATAAGAGTTTAAAAAATATTTACAAACTGTGGATGCTTGAATCTGTGGATTTAAAATATCCATAGGTATGGAGGGCTGACTGTATTTTAAATTTTTCCTTGGGGAGAGAAAGGCAGCTATAAAATGATGATGATGATGATGATGATGATGATGATAATGATAATGATAATGATAATGATGATGATGATGAGACACTCTGTTAGTTTGGAGCCCAAAATGAATGAAGGGAAAGAACCCAGCTATCTCTCGATGTTAAGGATCCAGTGAAGAAAACCGGTGGGCTTGTTTTTAGCAAAGTTAAGAGGAGCTCTCCAGAGGCCAGCTGGCTATACTGGTCCTTACTGGTGCTTGTCCAGGAGGGAAGAACAAAGAACAGCCTTTCTTTAGCCTTTTCGGGTGAGGATCTCACCTGCTTTCCACTTCACATTCCTCCTTGAGAGACCTGCTGCCAAGTATGCATTCCTCCAGCAACGCAGCACATTTCCCTGTTTACCTGATCTTGAAAATGCAAGAGGTTTCTCAATAGGGTTTGGCCTTGGTGCGGGTGAGTGTTGAGAGACGCAAAACACACGGTAGAAAAACCGGACCCATTGCCATCCTGCATAATTTCTCCAGGACAGGAATATCTCCTTTGGTTCTTTTGCTGTGTTTTCTAAACAAAACACCCAAGGACCATCATGACATTCATTCGGGTGCGTCTGCGCTGTAGAAATAAGGCAGCCTTGGCACCGCTGGAAGTGTTGCCATTCCACCCTATGGGATTTGTAGTTTTGCAAGGTTTCTTTCACTCCCTCGGCCAAAGAGGTCTAGTGCCTCACAAAAGTACAAATCCCAGCCATGGCAGTTAAAGCGGTGTCAAACCACTACAGCGTAGATGCACCCTCCGTCTTGCAATCCAATGTCGGACCTGGAAGCATGGACTCTTACAGCTGGAAGGGACCAGAGAGGCCATTTAGGTGCCAAACACACTGGAGAAATAATCCAGTTTGAGACCGCCTTAACTGCCCTGGCTCAATGCTAGGGATTTCTGAGAACTGTTGTTTTGTGAGACACTTAGCCTTCTCCGTCAGAGAGAGAGCTCTGGTGCCACAATAAACTGCAATTCCCAGGATTCCCTAGCACTGAGCCAGGGCAGTTAAAGCGGTCTCAAAGTGGATTATTTCTGCAGTATGTTGTGGATCTTTTGTCTCACCCTCTTCTGCCATGCAGCAACGCACAACTACAGCACTTCGGAGAGATGCCCATCCAACCTCTCTTTAAAAACCTCCAAAGAAGGAGCGTCCACTAGCTTTTGAGGCATTCACTTCTACTCTCTCTCTCTGTCTCTCTCTGTTCTTAGACCCTAGCGTCTAGAAAGCACCCAAATGCAGGGGTCCACACTCCCTATTCTGCCTCTCCTCTTCCCCCTGTTTCTCCTTGTTTTGGGGCAAGCCATCTCAGTTGTCCCGACCGGTTTGGTGCTTTCAGCATGCCAGGGGTGTCACCGCTTGGGCCGGGTCTGTGGTTGTCCCATCCTGGCAGGAGCAGATGATTCAGCTACAGATGCCTTCGGCACGAACCCAGATGGAGGTGGAAGAGAGGTTGAGAGAGTCCTTTTTAGATTGCAAGGAAGATATGGCTCCAGGCAGGACAGGAGAGTGCAATGGGGAGGCACACTTCCACTGGGCCATGGAAATGTTCTTTAGGGACCAACTAGGGTTGACACCTCTTAAGGCTTGGCTCTGAGTTTCCAGACTTCACGGGCCATCTCTGGGTGAAAGATGATAGAATCATAGAGTTGGAAGGGACCCCAAGCGGCCATCCAATCCACTCCCATTCTGCCATGCAAAAATACACAGTCAAAGCAGTCCTGACGGTTGGCCATCCAGCCTCTGTTTCCTTCCAAAGAAGGAAACTCCACCATCCTCTGAGGCAGCATCTTCCACCGTCAAATATCTCTAACCCTCAGGAAGTTCTTCCAAATGTTGAGGTGGAATCTCTTTCCCTGTAGTTTGAATCCATTGCTCCACTGGGTCCTATCCTCTGGAGCAGCAGAAAACAAGCTTGCTCCCTCCTCAACATGACATCCCTTCAAATACTTAAACAGGGCTATCACATCACCTCTTAACCATCTTTTTCTCCAGGCCTAACATACCCAGATCTCTCATTTGCTTCTCAGAGGGCTTTGTGGTTTCCAGACTTTTCACCATTTTGGTCACCCTCCTCTGGACATGCTCCAGTGGATGTGTTAGTTGTGTTTAAATGGCTTTGTGTGTTTTGATCTATGTCTCAAGCCTTGGGAAGAGGCAATGATGATGGTGGTGATGAGGATGAGGATGAGGATGAAGATGATGATGATGCCATGGTATAGAAATACAATTTCCCAAGCACTGCTCCTATTGCGTCTTGGTATCTGTCCTGCTGGACATTTCTTCATGACCGGGGAAAACGCAACCCTGGATGCCTGGAGGAACAGCCCAATCCTGGAGATGTTGAGCGAGATCTGGGAGGAATCTTGGGGAACTGGTTTGAGCCTCAGTGTCTGTTCAGACTGGATGGAGTCAGGAAACTCTACCCGCCCCCACTATTGCTGGAGTGTATAATTTCCCCAAATTTCCCACCTGCAGCTCACTAGAGCTGCGCCGTCTCATCGCCTCCACCTGTTGCAGCCTCCCTGGTTTTTCCACTCGGAGCAAAAGGCGAAGAGACCGAAACGAGAGCGGAGCCTTTTTTGAGCATGGCTTCCATGGGGATGCAGATCTTGGGCATCGCCCTCTCGGCCATCGGCTGGCTGGGCGCCATCCTCTGCTGCGGCCTGCCCATGTGGCGGGTCACGGCCTTCATCGGCAACAACATTGTGGTGGCCCAGATCATCTGGGAAGGGCTGTGGATGAACTGCGTGGTCCAGAGCACCGGGCAGATGCAATGCAAGGTCTACGAGTCCATGCTGGCCTTGGCTCAGGACATGCAGGCCGCCAGGGCCTTGATCGTCATCGCCATCATCCTGGCGGTGGTGGGCCTCTTCTTCTCCATCTTGGGCGGCAAGTGCACCAACTGCGTGGAGGACGAGGCCAGCAAAGCCAAGATCATGATCACGGCCGGCGTGGTCTTCCTCCTCTCCGGCCTCTTGGTTCTCATCCCGCTCTGCTGGACGGCCAACAATATCATCCGGGATTTCTACAACCCCATGGTGGTGGACAGCCAGAAGCGCGAGTTTGGGCCTTCGCTCTACATCGGCTGGGCTGCCAGCGGCCTCCTCCTCATCGGCGGGGCTCTACTCTGCTGCAACTGCCCCCCGAAAAACGAGAAACCGTACTCGGCCAAATACACCGCGACTCGTTCCATGCCAGCCAGTAACTACGTCTAAGGATGCTGCTTCCTTCCTTCCTTCCTCCTTCCGTTTTAAAATGTGGATTAATCCTCCCCTCCTGGCCACTATGGAGGTGGATCTGAGTGACTGTGAGTAGGCTCTCCTGTGGGCCAGAGCCTGGGAAGTTACTTTTTAAGAAGTAATTTATTTCCCTTTCTCCTTCCAGTGTTTGAGGTTACTTGTTACAATGTTGGGGGGAAAGTGACTTGTTGCATTTGTGGTGTGACACAAAATGTAACAGCGATACAGTGTATTGCTAATGACTTTTCTATTAGTTCTGTTACTTCTTCTGAGTGGGAAATAGGGGAAATAGATAAAAGGGCTAGCAGAAGGGGAATAAAACAGGTCAAGAGGACTCTGAAAATATTTAGAAGTAACTAGAAACCATGACACCAACCAAGTAACTTCCCTGTTATTCATTGTGTCACTTGTGAAATGTAACCTGGACCTGCCACCCTTGTTATTCCAAAAGTAACTAAGTTTTGTGACTCTGATATTTGCTTTGGAGAAACCCTCTTTCACCAGTTTCATCGGGACTTGGAAAGATACTCTTGATTTCACATATGTCTCCAAAGAAGCAGAACTAGATTCATCTTCACCATCCAACAACTTGCAAAAGAGGGCTTTGGAAAGGTTTGGAGAGGTTTCCCTGGGGCTCTGAATCCAATTGATCCGCACCAGGGATGCATATCCTCATCTATTCCATCCTCACATGCAGGGATTATTATTTATGTGATTTTTCCCCCTGCTGGATGAAAATACAAACATCCTTTGCTGTATTCTCCTTTTTTTCAAATATCCTGAAACATTGAAGAGGAATTATTCTGCATAGAAAAAACAAACCTTTTTTGTTGTTGCTTTGTTTTGCAACACGCTTGTTTTCTGCAGAGGAAAAAAAAAGGTTTTCTCTGCAGAAAATACTTTTTTGGTGAAGTTTTGGTTGTGCCAAAAAAAGTTTTTTATGCAAAAAAACCCCACACCCATGTGTTTTTCTATGCAGAATAATTTCTCTTCAACACTTCGGGATGTTAAAACATGGGGAGAAAATTTTCTGCAAGTTTCTCATTAGTTCATTGCTTTTCCTGACAGTGTTGTCCAATTGTTGATAATTCTGTTTTTTGACCTGGGAATGAATAATAATGAATAGTCTTTCCATTCTGAGTTCACATGGAGGAAAGGAGATTGCAATAAAGTGGATTGGGGAATGCATGCATATAATTCCAGGGCCTTGGCCATTGTTTCCTGGATGCATGGGTTTTGTTGTACCTGGAGCATTGTACCAGGCTATAGAGTCCCTGATCATCCTGCAAAATGAGTTTGTGAAATAATAGCGGTTGAACAGACCAACTGTTTGCTCAAAAGGACATAGGTTTTAATAGGACAGGGGAAAAAGCAGAGATGCCAGTGCTCAGAAATGTTCCTTTCAAGGAGGCCATGACTAGAAAGATAGGTCTGCTAGTGCATAAGGATGAAAAGTCCTGAGTTGGGAAATATCTTGATTAGGAAAAATCAAAAGGTCACCAAAAATGCGCTGATTGTCCAAGTTCTCCAGAACTCCTCATCAGATTATATCATACCCTCCGACATTTTACAGATGAAAATTAGGACCAGGAACATCAGGTTGTGTCCCAAAGTTATTAATGAGAACCAACGGAAAAGCTAGGAAAAGCTGAAGCTGTTTGCTTTGGCCTGAGGCTCCTGGGAAGGGGAAGATTTTGCCTTCAGCTCTCTTTTTTTTAACTTTAACTGAATTAATGGAGTGCAAACTCCTTTTGCACTTTGAACTCAGTTTGCAGCAATTGAAGGAACAAAGAGGGAAAGTGGGAGGAGGAGAGAGAAACCAGGACACTTTAAAAGCAGCTGAAAAAGTGGGATGGCAGAGTATTAATTGTGCCTGTTTTTGCCAAACTGGGACAGTTGAAGCATATGCTATATAGTACCAAAATATATCCTGCCTGTATTTAATTGTAAAGGCTGGAATCCTGCTGGTGACTCCCAATGAAAACAGACGCTCTGAATCAATTGTTGAACAGTGAGTCAACACTAAAGTAAACCCCATAGATTCAAAGGGTCTATCTGTGTTGGGACTAGCAGTCGGATCCAGGCCTATAACTCCCAGAATCCTCCACTTGGCTTGTGGTAGGATTCTGGCAGAAGTTCTCCATACTCCTCCTGTCTCATTCCCTAAAAACGAGTTGTTTTCCTTGCATTTTGAGAAATGCATGCATGCAGGTGGGTGGCTGGTCTTAGAAGAAGAAAAGGCAGGCAGGTGAAACACCTGAAAGAGGTGGTTCATTTTGCAACCCGTTTCCGGTCCCGTGCAGAAAAAGGAGTGGAGTTTCAGGTCCCTTTTAGCTGCTCTGAGACAAGGCTGGGCATTCGGATTATGCAAGACAGTGAAAGAGAGACAGAATAACAAGAGAGCTGGATTGAGATTTCTTCATCTCTTGCACAACCCCATTGCAAACCCAGGGGCAAGGCAGTTTCCAATGCAATTGTTTCTTGTCAGGAAGAAGAAAATGGACCTGTCCAGCTACCAGAGGCTGGCAAAAATATTTTTTTGGGACTGCAGTTCCCAGAATTCTGGACATTGTCGTCAGGAAAAATTAATTTGCCCAGCTCAACCACAGCAAGATGTGGGTTATCACTGTGTATTGCTGTGTATTCGGTTTTTTAATTTGTATCTCTTTCCCACCTATTTTCTGGGCATATTTCTAGGTTACCATTTTTATATATATATATAAATATAAAAATAAAAAAAGATAAAACTATACATTTGTACTTTTTCTCCTTGCATTTCTGTTGTAGAGATGGATGTGTGCATTTGAGAAAACATGAGCATTTGCCATAGGCTGCATGGACGCTTTCCAATATTTGCATGCTTTTAGAAATCAAACCTAGATTGTGGCTGTGAAGGTGGAGGTACAGAGAGACAGGCCTCCCTAGGAGATCTCAAGACACAGGCAAGATTATATGGGGGAAATATAATCCTTCAAATAACCTGAACCCGAATAGTATAAGGCTTTAGGAGCCAGCACTTTGAATTGTGCCCAGAAACAAACTGGCACCCAGAGGAGCTGTTGCAACAAGGGAGTTGTGTGCTCCATGTATTCAGCCTTGGTTAACAATCTGGATGCAGCTTTTTGGACCAGATGAAGTTTGCACACAAACATACACATACAGCGCATTGTGGAAATCCAAATAGGAGGTATCCAAGGCCAGAGTTGCACCAGAAGACTTTGCCAAAATCCAACCAATCTTCCCCGGTGATCTCTTCCTCCTAAGAGGAATTTCTTGAGCAATGGGAAACCTGTCGTTTCCTTCTGGGAAACCAAGATAAAAGGAATACTCTTTCCATTTCTCACAAATGCAACAAGGAAAAACCAATATCAGTGACAAGTGGCATTGGAGTGGCAAAGAGAGAGATCTTTTCCTCTCTTTCTGGGAAGTAGAAAGGCGCCAAATTCTGGAGCGGAGAGGAAATGAAGACTGGGTGGCCATTTCTTCTTCCTGGTCAATAGAAGGAACTCTTCTGAATTTGCTCAAGGCCAATTTGCATGGGTTGAGGACAGACTTCTCAGCTTCTCCTGGGAGCCAGAGACTGGCCTCTAGGAAGATGGTGTATCGGTTGCGGAGGCTGGGTTGAGCTGGCTTGCCCTGTCCTCCAGATGAGGTGGGGCTACTGGAAAAACAGGCTCCGGGATTTTGCCTCTTGGCATTTGAGCCTCGGTGCTCAAACAAGGAATCTGGTGGTTTCGTTGCCTCTTCTTCAACCCGCTCTTGTTGAGATGGGAAGAGCGGCTTGGATGGGCAGCAAGGCCAGAGCTGGGGGAAAAGACTCTCTTGGTCTGGAGCCTGTTCCTAAGCTCAACTTTTGTTGTTGGTGACAGCCTTGCGTCAGCCCCAATTCATGGCCACCTTTCGGATGAGACATCTCCAAGACCCAATGTCCTCTGCTGCTCTGCTCAGGTCCTGCAAATCCATTCCCGTGACCTCCTCTATTTTGAGTCCATCCATCTGGCTAGCATTATTGTCTTTTCTAATGATTCATGCCTTCTCATGATGTGTCCAAAGTACCACAGCTTCATTTTAGCCATCCTGGCTTCTTCCAGGGACAGTTCAGGCTTGATCTGTTCAAGGACCCTTTTGTTTCTCTTCTTGGCTTTCCATGGGATCCTCAGCACTCTTCTCCAGCAACACATTCTCTCAAATCCATTGGTTTTCTTCTTATCTTATCTGCTTTTTGCACTGTCCAACTATCGTGTCCGTACATAGTGATGGGAAATACAATGGCTTGGACCATTCTAACTTTGGTGCTCAGTTGTATCTCTTGACACTTTAGGATCTTGTCCAGTTCTTTCATAGCTGGCCTTCCCATTCCTAATCTTCTGATTTCTTGGATGCAATCTCCGTTCGGATCAATGTTTGATCCAAGGTATGGGTAACTCCTTGACCATTTCAATATTCTCATTGTCTAGGATGAATTGAAGTAGATCGATCTTGGCACTTTCCTCCTTGAACGTCTTCAGCAATTCTTCCAGGTCTTGGTTTGTTTTTGCTAGTAGGATTGTGTCATCTGCGTATCTCAGGTTGTTGAGCTTGCTCCGCAGTCTGTAATCCATGACAGAGGATGCCAGCTAATGTTTCTAAAACACAAAAAGGTCTCCATTTCGGTTCCAAAGTCCTCAATGTAGTTAGTTACCATCCTGAAAGGAACTTTTCACTTTCTTTGCTTGAAAAAACACAGCCCAAATACTGAGCTTTTGGTTACTTTAATACACCCACAGAAGAAGAGATTGCCAAGAGTCGCTGGCCTATAGGACACCATGAATTAGTTCGTAATCAAGCTAGCAATCGGTTATTAATTGTTATTTGATATAGTTTCTTATGCTTTAGAGACCAATCAAATAATTAGTAAGACTAAACCGACGAAATAATTAGTTGGCAAGGTTAACTAATTAGGCAAACCAGTCATTTGTTGGTTGCAAATTGTGCTGCAATTTATTTATTTGGGATAGTAACAAAACAGTCTCAGGTGCCTCTATGCTTACTTAATACTTCTGATTTGGTATTTTGGTAGAACTCAAACCTGTGAACGGCTGCTTTCTGATGGCCAACCTTGCGGGTCATTGATTTCGATTGTCCCATATTGCTGTTTTGGAAACCAGCTGTTTTGGAAACTTTTCCCCCACCTGAGTCCTGTTGTTGTTGTGCACCTCCAAGTTGTTTTTGTGTTATGGTGACCCTAAAGCAAACCTATGACAGGGTTTTCTTAGCAAGATTGGTTCAGAGGGGGTTTGCCTTTGCCATCCTCTGAGGCTGAGGAGGTGCATCTCATCCAAGATTACCAAGGTGGGGATTTGAACCCTGCTGTCCAATATCATAGACTAGGATTCAGACCATGCTAACCGGTACCATTTTCTCCTCCGCAGGTGGGACACGTCGCCATGTCGGCCCTACAGCTGGGCGGCCTGGCGCTGTCTGTCTCGGGCTGCTTGGCTGCCATCTTGGCCTGCGCCTTGCCCATGTGGAAAGTGACGGCCTTCATCGGCTCCAACATCATCGTGGCCCAGGTCTTCTGGGAAGGGCTGTGGATGAACTGCGTCTACGAAAGCACCGGGCAGATGCAGTGCAAAGTCTACGACTCCTTGCTGGACCTTCCTCCCGATCTCCAGACCGCCCGGGCCTTGGTGGTGGTCTCCATTGCCGTCTCCATCCTGGCCCTTTTGCTCGCCGTCTGTGGGGCCGAATGCACCCGATGCGTGGAGAGCCGAGAGGCCAAAGCCAAAATCTCAGCCGTGGCTGGAGGCCTCTTTGTCCTCGCTGGGTTGTCCCTCCTGGTCCCCGTCTCCTGGTCGGCTAGAAATGTTGTCAGCAATTTCTACAACCCGTTGGTCCCGGAGGCCCTCAAAAGAGAGCTGGGGGTCTCGCTCTATGTGGGGTGGGCAGGCAGTGCCCTCCTGGTCTTCGGAGGTGCCATGCTGGGTTGCATTTGCCCTCCGAGGGAAGGCCCCAAAACCTTCCCAGTTAGGTATTCGGTGGGGAAACCACCAACATCAGGAAGCTATGCCCGCAAGGACTATGTTTGACCCAATATGTGCAAAACCTCTGCCATTCCACTTTTTAAGCTGCTTTTTAAAAAAACCACAGCTGGGAAGGAAGCAGGAAAGTAAGCCATGCAAAGACCTGCTGGAGAGGCTTTGCAAGTTGCATCAACAAACGATGCAACTTTTTGGGTTGCTCCAGAAAAGGTCTCCTTGCTTTGTGAATTTTGGATGTTATTGTAAGATGTGATGGTAATCAAGTTAAGTGTTGTAAATTTTTGCAAGTGGCTGCTCTCCTTGCCAACCTGGGGATTTGCAACCAGACCTTTCCTCTTGCCCCCAAAATTGGAGACCTCCCCTAAAGAAGGTGAGAAGGAACGATCCCCTCATTTCACCTTGATCTGGGAACATCCCAGAGTTTGGTTCAGACTTCCGTCTTAATTTCCAGAGGAAAATATGTTCTTGCTGTGTGTTTCCTTGAATGGCAAGCTGTAGATGTAGCACCAGGGCTCACCCTCTACTCTACTTTGCATCTGCCTTCTGACTAGAAGCAAGTAGGTGAGAATGAGGCTGCATCTACACTGTAGAAATAATCCAGTATGACACCGCTTTAAACTGTCCTGTTTCCATCCTATGAAATCCTGGGATTTGTGGTTTATTGTGGCACCAGAGCTCTCTGACAGAGGAGCCTAAATTACTCACCAAGCTACAAATCATAGAAATCCATAGCACGGAGCCACAGCAGTTGAAATGGTCTCGAACTGGATTAATTATGCAGTGCAGATGCAGCCAATCTCTCTTTCTCTGCAGGTGTGCATCTCCGTCACAGTCCAGAGAAATCTCGTAACAAATGTTTATCCTGATATCTTTGGGTAGCCTTTTGCACCTCTTTCCTCCATCCGCATGGAAGAGACACGTGATGCACACTTTGTAGTGTTTTAAAACAAATATTGTGCACCTATAAAGAATGCCATCTGGCTAAGACCATTGTTAAGCAGGTGCACAGGGCAAACACAATGAAACTCGAACCTTGTTTGCCTAAAGAAGGCAGAATCCTGGGCCATCTTGCTCCATAGGAAGAAACGAATTCAAGGTGGAAACCTTTGGCGGATGGGTCGGTTTTTATTCCACAGAAGCCGGATTTCCTTGCCTCACATTTCTTGCCTTTCTTCCGCAGCAAAATGTAGACTCAGGCTGCATCCACACTGCAGAAATAATCCAGTTCTGACACTACCTTAACTGCCATGGTTCAATGCTACGGCATCCTAGGATTTGGTGAGCCTTCTCTGTCGGAGAACTCTGGTACTACAACAAACTACAATTTCCAGGATTCCGCAGCATTGAGCCATGGCAGTTAGTTGAAAGTGGTGTCAAACTGGATTATTTCTGCAGTGCAGATGCAGCCATTGTGACTGCACAACACCCTCAAATTTCCTTCTTTTTTGCCCGAGGAAGAGGCCACCAAAAAGCTTGCAAGGATGTGTTTGGTGTATTTTTGGTTCACCAATACAGGTATCGCTCTTTTGTGGATTTTGGTTTGTGTTTTATTACAGTTGTTGTGAGACGGTAAAGACTAGACTAGCTTCCCATCCTCTCCCACCGCGACAATTTTCCCGTTCTTTGACACCACTGTCATTGCCATGGCTCCACACTATGGAATCCTGGGATTTGTAGTCCGCTGTAGCACCAGACCTTACAGTCCAAAGGGGATATGTCTTTTAATCTTTTCCCAAAACACCTCTCAGTAAAATGGAGACAGTGTGACCACACAACACCTCCACTTTCTTTCCCTTTTTCTTCTCTGCCTGATGAAGAATTCTCTGAAGTTCAAAAACTGGCCTTCTTGAATGTGGTGCATGTTGCGCAATATTAGGATCACCCCAAAAAAAGATGGATTTTGGATCTTTTATTGGTCCTTTCCTCTCAACTTGGTGTGTATGTTTTGTGTTTGTTGTTGTGTACCTTCAAGCTGTTTCCGACTTAGGGCGACCCTAAGGTGAACCGATGACAGGTTTTCTTGGCAAGATTTGTTCAGAAGAGGTTGGCCATTATGGCTGAGAGAGGCTGAGAGAGTGCGACTTGCCCAAGGTCACTTAATGGGTTTCCACGGCCGAGCCAGGAATCGAACCCTGGTCTCGAGTTGTCGTGCAACGTTGAACCCACTCCACTATGTTGGCTTTCCCTAACTTTTGTGTACACCACACTAATCCTCGGGGATCTCCTTTTTGTCTTTCCGGGTTGATCCCTTGAGTGGAAAGATCCATTCTCACTAAGCTATGGCTTCCTGCAGCACATAATGCGCTGGTCATAAACCTTTTCTCTGTCTGCCTGCGACGAAAAACCAGTTTAGCTGGTCGTGGTGCAATTGGTGAGCAAACGCACGCACCTACAAAGCCCTTCCTCGCTTCGATGTTCCTTAGGGAAAAGGAGGACCACAGCCACATCTTCCCTTTCCACAATTGTTTAAGATTGTCCAAAAACAAATATTAAAGGAATAATATTTTTGCAGGTGAGAATCCTGTTTTCCCACGGATGATGAGCGGAGATTCGAACCTTGGTCTCCGGAGTCGTAGTCCAACACTCAAACCACTATTCCATGCATGCAGACTCCCCATACTTTTAAGTTTTACCAAATTTAATTTGGAATTGCTGTTGTGAACTACTACTACTACTACTACTACTACTATGCTTTGATTGGGAGTTCCTGCATGGCAGGGGGGTTGGACTGGATGGCCCTTGTGGTCTCTTCCAACTCTATGATTCTATGATTCTACTACTGCTACTAGATTTATTGGCCAAATTATTTTCAGAATCATCATAATAAAACAGGAGCCTGCATGGCCGGAGGGCACTCTGTACATGCTCCAAAGCACAATCCTAAACTTCGTTTCTGGTGCTGGCTGCGAAGGAAAGGCACTCTGCATATCCTCCAAGGCATGATCCAATATTTTATAGATGAAAACCGGGACATGAACAGCCAAGCAACATCAGAGTGGTAGAGATGGCAAAAGGTATAAATGAGGAAGGCACTCCGCACATGCTCTGAGACATGGTCCTAAACTTTGGTTTTGGTGCTGTGGTGGAGGAAAGGCACTCTGCACATGCTCTGAGGCATGATCTTAAACACTGGCTCAGGCTCTGCGAAGGGAAGGCACTCTGCATATGCTCTGAGGCATGATCTTAAACACTAGCTCTGGCCCTGTGAAGGAAAGGCACTCTGCACATGCTCCAAGGCGTGAGTCAATATTTTTATACATGAAAAATGGAACACGTAAGGCCAAATATCAGAATGGCAGAGGTGGCAAAAGGTATGGATGAGGAAGGCACTCTGCACATGCTCTGAGACATAGGTCTAAACATTGGTTCTGGTGCTACAGTGAAGGAAAGGCACTCTGCACGTGGTCCAGAACATCAACGTTGGAGCTAAGCTAGTGGAAAGCAATCTCTTCAGTCTTTTCCTGCACTCTTTCGATACAAGTAGATGATGCCCGGGATGTAGTCCGAGTCGTGCCCAGATTCCTCCTCCGAAGTTGCCCTCTCCCATCTCTCAACTTCCTCCACCATGACTTTTTCCCAGAATCCCCTCTGCTCCAGGTTACCTAGGATTCCTTCCAGTTCCACCTTGAAGGGCAGGTTGCTTTTGTTGCTCCGCGTGGTCAGACATAGGTACCCCCCTGCAAGGCAAAGGGAAGAGGAGGCACAATGTTTACTCCAGGAGGCAGATGATGATGATGATGATGATGATGATGATGATGATGATGGCGGCTGGTATCAAAAACTCATCTGTGGCTCCTATTACAGGGTTTTAACTGCTTTGGGTTCTAATATAAACCTTTGGAGCGCTATCCAAGGTGCTAACATAAACTTTTAAGGTGCTATCCAAGGTGCTGAACCCCAATGATAGAAGCCGCCTTGAATCCCGTTTTGGGAGAAAAGCAGGATACAAATCCCATAAATAAATCCCATACAATAAATAATAGCAACCAGCCAACATCACTTCCTTATAAATTTGTCTGGTCCTTTATTCAAGTTAAAGAAGGAAGGCCCTTTGACCACATCCGGTGGCCATGAGTCCCACAAGCGAAGGATGGATGCACTCTGCAAAGCCTTGCTCCCCTCTGCATTTCCATTTCACAGAATCCTAGAAGATGAGATCCCCAAAGGCTATCCATCCCAACCCCCTTTCGCCATTCAGAAAGGTACAAAGACCCTAATAGCTTGAGAGACGATAGAATAGGATAAATATAAATAAACTGAAAGGAAAGCAGAAGAAGGTATCTGATGAGCGACTTTTCCTTCTTAAAGGGGGAACCCCAAAAATGTAGATTTAAAAAAATAAAATAAAATGTAAAACCCCCGAAATGAGCATATTTTAAAGGGAATGTTTCCAATCTGATGCAAAGCAACAGCAAGGGAAACTTGACTGAGTGATTTAATGTGGCACTGATGGATTCGGCCATAGATTTTCCCCAAAAATGGGACCAATTTCTGGGTCTCCATCTGCCTCAATTCCTTCCATCCTGGTTTGGTTAGTGTGTGTCTGGCGCCACCTAATGCCATGTGCGGATACTGCATCCTTGGGTCAAAGTAAAGCCATATATCCCAGCCTCCTCCAAGTTTTATCCTTCCAAAGAACCACAACTCCCATCATCCACAACCATTCCTGATGGATAGAGGAACAGATCCCTGTCTTCCCAGTGAGTGGGATTTGGGGGAAATGCATAATCCCTAAACTAGGGGCTAAGAGCCAGTGTGGCATAGTGGTTTCAGGGTTTGTAGTAGGACCCGCTTGTCCATGGAAACCTTCTGAGTGACCTTGGGTGAGTCACACCCTCTCAGCCTCAGAGGATGACAAGTGCCCAAGCCGATTCTGGTCCTGCCTAATATCACCGCTTTCTAAAAGAAAATATGTCTTGAGCTGGTAGTGACCACCCTATATTCTGAATATATATGCCAGTGTCCTGAGAATCAACCTCGATGGGCGAATTAGAAATTGGGCAACTGAGAGAGATATTCTAAATATACATACCAGAGGTTCC
Organism: Phrynosoma blainvillii; assembly: GCA_026167975.1. Lineage (NCBI taxonomy): Eukaryota > Metazoa > Chordata > Lepidosauria > Squamata > Phrynosomatidae > Phrynosoma > Phrynosoma blainvillii. The sequence continues at coordinate 16,295,816 of JANUYF010000014.1, forward strand.
CTGTCCTCTAAGAATGGAAAAATCCAGCTCAATGGGTGAGTTAGTGATTGATGTAAGATCCCGGCCAACATGGAAAGCCAACCTCCGCTGGGTGAGATGCCAAGGGCAGCGATGGCCAAGGGCTCCCATGTCGGCGGGGCAGTGAATCCACTCCGGGTTTTACCTAGTTTTCTAGGAACTTTCAAGGAGCTGCCCAAGCTTCCGAGCCTCTTGGGATCAGCACCTTGGATAGCTCACCCGCAACCCAGCCTGCCACGGGAGCCGGTCCACCCCCCAGTTGCGTGCCCTCCGTGTCTTTGGAGGATCTCCCACCTGGTTTGGTGACACGAA